>CM062816.1:81174977-81404176 GCA_031772625.1 Pinus tabuliformis
AAAATTGGATTTGAGGTTTCAATACACAGAGAGAAGTCAGGTTTTGGGGGCAAGAACAGAGGCAATAGACTGAAAATAAGTAAGGCAGACATTGTTGTTGGCAGGTGAAAAACGTCGGAGCTTAGCCCAAACAAAACCTGTAACAAAGCAATAACAGTAACAATGCATGAATTCAATAACTTGTTAATGAGTGAAAGGAAGGTTTATATAATAGTATGGTTTTTCCATTTAAGGTGGCACGGGTCCGTTGGATTAATAGTTAATCCATTTTATGCTTAACGACTTAATTTTGGAGGGAGAGGATGTAATTGGTGGAGTTAACAGGCAAATGACGTGGTGAAATGTGAGTGGCAGGAGTGCAACGGGTAGGAGAGTGGTATCGAGAGGCAAAAAAACAATTTTTTGGAGGGGGGAAGCATTTATCAGTTTTTCCCAAGGGGGTATGAAAATCTATGGTGTTGACATGCAAGGGTGACAAAATTTCAAATACCACCCATTTCAGACCCCTACCCCTGACGATAAAGTTCGGATGGTGAGGGGGGCCCAATATGCTATGTGGGTTGTTGGATCTTGGGAGATGTACGAAGATGAGGTGAGAGGTGGCAGAGAGTTAGTGTGAGGTGACGGGCTGTTCGGGAGGGTCGAGAAAATAATTTAATGCATAGTGGGGAATATTTGCAATGTATGAGGGGGGTAATAAACATAGGAATAGGGGATCGATACACCAAAATTGTAGTGTCTCTTATTGGTGAGATAGATTTGATGACACTTAGAGAGGGTGATTTTGATATAATGATATAATATTATGCGTGAGAAACTTATGTACATGCTTATATGCTATAGACCTAGTTTGGGTCACCTAGTTGTTGTGTGCTTAGGATAATATCTATGGTTGTGTGTATAAGAATTTATTTTGGTTAAGAACATATTATCGATGTTTTATCTTTTGGTATCTTAGTTTGGAAATATGTGTATGAAATGGATTTTGATTCAGGATTGAGACACATAGATCCATGGATGATCATGGTTATGTGGAACATATGGTTAATTATGATTAATGGATGATACATGATTTATATGATTATATATGTTTAATATTGTAATGAGCAAGATGTGGCAGGTACATAGTTATTTGCAAACAAGGATGCTCAAATTATAAATGTCAGTGGAAGTCATGATACATGATTTTTATGATTTTATATGCTTAATCTTGAATTGAGCAGGATGTGATATGGAACGTGGTTATTTTCAAACAAGGATGTTCAAATTTTAAATGACTACGGAAGTCATTTCTCTAGAACCAAAATGGTTGTGGAAGTCATGCACAATTTTTTGTAAAATGTGAATAAGTTAATTATGAATTATATTGATTCCTTTGATTTATGAGATTGTGATGTGTGCAAGTCTTGGAACAAGGCCTTAAAAATGAACCATCAAATGGGTATGAGCTCACAATCAGTACCTTAAGGTGAAGCGTGGAGTTTCAAAGTAGAGTAGATGAGAAGCCACAGAAATTAGGGCACAGAGTCCTAAATCCATGAAAGATAAAGACATGGAGTCTTGTATCTATAACAAAATGTTTAAGGAATGGAGTCCCGAATATTTAAAAAGATCAAGGTGTGGAATCTAGGATCTTTAGAGTAGATTAGGGCGCAAATTCCTCAATCTACTAAGGCATGGAGATGCATGCAATAGGGGTATAGAATCCCTATTCTCTGGAAGAAAAATACAACTCACGGGAAGCTCAAGGATGAATTTCCTTAACAAAACCTCTTTTCTAACAATCCTAGAGTGACTTTCTAAAGATAGAAATTCATGTCTAGCGTCTCAAGCATGACTTTCCAAAAATAGTAAATCACCTTACATAAATTGGCAATCAAGTATAGTTGAAGGAAAATCACTTAACTTATCATTAATCAATCATAATCATTCAATCTCGAATTAATCCTAAATATTATTAATATTAATATTATCTTTTATGAGACTATGATATTATTATTAAAAGAGAATTACAAGTCACCTTCATCTCCTCAATCACTTCACACCTCTCTCCTTGATGACTCTCATGGCTCTATGGAAATCTCTCTTTTAATAATACATTACACTCTATTTTATGCACTCATCAAAGACATGTCATAAATATTCCTCTTATGCCATTCTTTGATGAACATGTCCTTGATGGCATGAGTTACACTCCTCTAAATGGAATACAATGCATGCATATTACTCCTCCTTTATGACAAGAATTTTTTGCTCCTCCTATATATGTGTCTCATGTATTCTCACTTAGGGGGAGGGAGGTGCATTGTGATACTAAGAGTTGGAGAGATTTGAAAAATATTATGAGAGTGGGAGACTTGGAGAGTAGCCAATTGCTTTCGAAATGATTTTGAAATTCCTAATCTAAATTACTATGTAGCTCTACTTGGTGGAGTTGACCATGAGTGGTGTTGGGACGAAGTGAAACTCATCTTCCTCAGCTTGACTTGGATATCTCTCTACTGCTATATTTTGGTATTGTTTGTGAGATCTTACAACTCGGGGGTTCCAAGGGGAGAATTTCTCCTTGGATATGGTTGAGAGGAAAAATCGGATGGTTCACAATGAGTTGGTAAGGATATTGGAGCAGGAGCACAATCTCATTGGAGTTGGAGCATATTCCCATATTTTTAGAATTGTATAAATACACTGCTAGGTATGTTCATAAGCATTCTTGAAATTTTAGTTTATTATTAATTTAAAAGTGTTGTAGAACTTTAAAATTCATTGCAAATTGTTACTGTTGAATGTTTATGAGATATTTGCAGATTTATTTATGAACTAACCAATAACGAATGGCAATTGTAGTTGAGAATGTACATGCAGGAGAATTACAACAATAATGTGTTGCCAAAGTTTTAAGTTCTTTTTATAATGAATTTTTGTCCATTGTAGGTTGTCATGAGTTGACTGAAATACCATATTATCATAAATTTGAGTTTTTTTCTCCATGTACAATTGTAGATGAAGTTTGCACACTAAGCATTTGACAAAGTGATAAATGAGATAGTAGGTATGTTTGTTGTTGTTATTTTAATAAATCAAATCTTTGGAATGTTCTGTTACTTTTCCGCTCAACATCAGGGGGTATCTATGCCATTTGGCCATTTAACCCCTCATTTGATTCCAAAAAAGTACTTTGCCGAACCGAGATAAAAAATATGGGTGATTTTATAGATTGTTGTTGTTAATTATATGTGTCTATTTTCGAGTTTTTGATGAAAAACTAAGATTGTCTAGTCCCAGTTTTAAGATGCCAACATTTGAAGTTTCAATTTCATAATTTTCTGAGTTGAATAGGTTGAAGAAGAATCTCAAATTCATTGTTGCCAAGTGTTTGGAAAAATTCCTCAATGGTTGTAGATTGCATGCTTGCAAAGTGTTTGTCAAAATGCCTCAATGGATATATATTGCATGTTTGCAAAGTGTTTATCAAAAGACATGAATGACTGTATTTTTTGTGCATATAAATTGTTAGAGTAAAAGTCCTACTTACCGTCATGCAAAGTGTTTGTCAAAAGATATGAATGGTTGTATTTTTATGAATATAAATTGCTAGAGTAAAAGTCCCACTTACCGTCATGCAAAGTGTTTGTCAAAAGACATGAATGACTGTAGTTTTTGTGCATATAAATTGTTAGAGTAAAATTCCTACTTATCGTAGTTTTTATGTACTAGAATTTTATGAATAGACTATTTGACAGATGTAGCTTCTTATGTCTGCAAGCTTTTGGTATGAACATGAAAATTAATTTAATAATTTGCTGAAGTGTGAATAGAGAATATGATTGTTGTTACTTTCATTATCTAAATCTTTCATAAAAAAGGGGGTTGTTGGAAACAATTTTATAGTGACTTTCTATAGGATTTTGTGCAAGTGAGCATAATAAGTTTTTTTTGAGCTGCATGTGTTCATGGGCGCATTCTTGTGCTTCAATGACTGTAGAAAACAACTAATTGTGCCCAATTTATGCAGTTTCATTGTTTTACATGACAATTTTTGAAGAATAATATTCTTCTGAATTAGTAGCAGTAGTTGCTTTTGTTTCAACATTTATTATATAATTCTCATGATTGCAACATTGCCTTAATAATTGGGATTGGGAATTTTAATGATGAATTTAGAAATGTTGTTGGGTCAATATATTTTTTGATTCTATTTCATAAACATATCATATTTATTAGATTTATTGATGAAGAGAAACATATTCTTCCCTCAGTTACCTTGCTATAGGTAGGTTAATACCCATACACTTATATGTGATTTTTATAAAATAAGTATAATATTTTTGTGGTTATGATATCAAGAGTCAATAAATGAAGCTTATTTAGCATAATCTAGGAAATCAAATAGGTTGATCTAGCTTAATGTTCGCACATGAAATTATGGTAGAATTTATTTCCACTCTTACTTAGAGCTCATGTATAAGTATGAAAATAGCACATGTTATCATCTTTTAAACTTGAGAGGAAATGTGTTTTGGAATTGGTCTTAAGGGAAATTTATCCCCGACTTCTTATGTTATATTCTTACATTGAAATAGTTGAAGGAACATGGTTACATGATAGCTAAGTTAGTCATATTATGAGTAAAACAAAAATAAAATAAAAATAAAAATTGAGTAATAGTATTCAATGTGACATTTACTTCTCTATACTATTGATGGTTGGTAAGGTGGGACCTTACAAAAATAAATTGATATATAACTCTTTAGAGTAAAACCTTACTCCTTTGCCTTTTCCTTCTGCACATGAAGATAACATTTGACATTTCCCAATGTGGCGTATTTTGACTAGCAACATGTGCATTTATAAAGATATGAAATGAAGCCATTCTTTAATTTTTGCTTCCCTAACATTTTATTTTTCTTTTGCCTTATTTGTTTAGGGCAGCTAACACCTATGATATGGATGCCTATAAAACATTAAATTGGCCTAACATTTTAACTTTTCTTTTTTTTGCATCCATATCCTAACTCAACATTTTAAAAATATTTTTGGCTAATATACTAACTTATCAAAACAAAATAATGTTACAGCAAAACCTACTGTGAGAAGAAGGATAATATTCCCTCTCTATTTTTAGCCACACCCACTTGGAATTTGTTCCGAGACACCATCAAGGAGAAGTGCTACCCTGTCGGGAGCTATGAGGATAAATACATAAAATGGACCACATTGAAGCAGGGAAGGGACCAAGACATGCTGAAGTTTACCAATGTTTTTTCATACCCTTCGCACGAAGTTGGGTATCAATAATTCTGAGAAACATTTGGTACTCAAGTACGCAGCTATCTACACAACGACATCCAGGATGAGATGGAGTTCGTGGACATCTCCTCATTTGACATGGCATCCGATACGCTGTCAAGTTTGAGCAAAATCTTAAACAAAAAAGGCAAATTGTGAATCCGAAGCAAGGGAAAGGTGACCACAAACAGCAGAACAAAGGACAAAGCCATGGAGGGGCAGCCCAGGACAAAACACCAAAGCCACAAGAAAAGAAAAACAACGTGAAGATGAAGAAGGACACGGGAAAGTGGTGTAAGTTACATAATATCTCCACTCACAACACAAGTGAGTGTCCGACCAAACAATCACTTGTGGCCGAGTTGAAGGCTTTTGAATCATATGCACGTTACGACTCCAAGTCAAAAACTGACAAGGGGAATGACAAAGGGAAGCAAATTATCGATGCAGAGCCCAATGCCACTATTTCCACCATGAAGATCCAGAAGGAGGAACTCGAAGATCCAAAGGAGTAGGACTCTTCCACTACCAGATGTGGGTAAAGGGTTCCCCACTACAGTTCACTGTCGACAACGGTAACCAAAATAACCTCATTTCAATAGAGGTCATGAAGCAGTTGGGCTTACCAACCATAACAGATCCACAACCATACACCATCGGGTAGCTTCACCAAGGACATGATCTCCACTTCAGCCAGCAGTGCCACCTTCCATACAACATCAAGCTCTTCACAGATGATGTATTCTGTGGCGTTTCTCCTCTTGATGTTTGTGATGTGTTATTATGCCAACCATACATGTGGAAGCGACATGCTGTGTATGAGTCAAGGCCTTGCACTGTTATTGTTACTTTGGGAAATAAGTTGTATAGGATATCGAATGTAGCACCACCTACCGTCATCTCTTTGGTTACTACAAAACACTGTAGTAAGCTCATTTCCAAAACCGAGAAATTTGTTTTCCTGATGATACACCCACAGGGAAAAAAGAAGATGGTGGCCACGATCTCTAGACAGGGTCCCTCTGCACGACAACAAAAAATGGATAAGGTCGTGGAGGAGTATGAGGACATCTTCACCTCCCTTGCAGGGGTGCCTCTACACTATCAAGTCAAGCACTCCATCGATTTGAGCCCAGATGTGTCATTTCCCAATGGACCAATCTATCGGCGCTATGTTTTGGAGAATGAAAAAATCAAGAGGCAGATTCATGAGTTGTTATAGAAAGGTCACTTGTGGCCAAGTTCATCACCCTGTGGGAGCCCGATCGTGTTGGTATAGAAGAAGGATGGGACTTGGAGACTATGTATTGACTATCAAACGTTGAACAAGATCACTGTTCGGAATAGGTACCCGATCCCACAAATTAATGACCTTCTGGACCAACTTAAGGGGGGAAATTATTTCAGCAAGATCGACTTGAAGTTTCTATATCACCATGTACCAATCGAACCCTCCGGTGTGTGGAAGATTGCCTTCAAAGCTAAGGAGGGCCTTTTCCAATGGCTAGTTATGCTTTTCGAGTTGACGAATGCTACTGCAACCTTCATGAGGCTGATAGATGACATATTACGGCCATTCAGCAACTCATTTGTAGTGGTATACTTGGACGACATCTTGATCTTCAGCTAGAGTTGGGAAGAGAACCCCCACCACATCCGACTGGTTCTCCAAACACTGCGAAAACACAAGCTGCGTGCCAATTTGGAGAAATGCACTTTTGGCATGACCCAGGTTTAGTATCTGGGATACATTATTGATGAGCAAGGGGTGCATGTGGATCTAGCCAAGATCCAATTAATTTGAGATTGGCCAGCCCCAACCACTCTGACAGAGCTCCGCAACTCTTTGGGTCTTGTCAATTTCTAGAGCAGGTTTGTGTTGGGGTTCTCTCATATCACTTGGCCCTTCAGTCAAGTCACCAAGAAAGGAGAGAAAGAAAAACTATTTTGGTCTGAATCTAAACATAAGGCATTCACAGAGTTGAAAAAACTATTTGAGATCGAGACAGATGCCTCTTACTATGCTATTGGGGCAGTCCTTACACAACAGGGGCATCTAGTGGCATATCATAGTGAGACACTTTCAGACACAGTCCAGAAGTATCCCACTTATGACAAAGAGATGTATTCCATTGTGCACTTCTGCCGATAATGGAAGCATTACATTTTTGGGAAGGAAACAATCATCTAGACAAACCACCAATCCATGTATTTCATACAGACACAAGGGAAGTTGCAGAATGATCCCCATCATAAGGGGTTCACATACCTGTAACAATTCCATTTGAATATCAAGTGCAAGAAAGGAAGTACCAATAATGTTGTAGACTGCCTCAGCCAACCCCTGATCATGACGTTAACCACCGCGCTCAACTCTTGTGGGCACGAGACTTTTGATTGGCCACTTCTCTATTAAAGCAACCCAAAATTCGGCCACACAAACTAGACACTCTTGGAGGGTCACAAAGTTCCATATTTTCACCTCCAGGATGCATTTTTATGCCACCTAGGAAACCTTTGTGTTCCTTCAAGCTAGCATGCTAAGATGATTTGGAAGCGCACTACAGTCAGGTCGCAGAGAATTTCAGGGTTGAGAAAATAGTGGCAGTACTGCAGATATATTTCTATTGGCCAAATATTTGACAGGATGTTAGGAAGTAAATCAGATCCTACACTGCCTGTGCCATTTCCCAACTAACCATCAAGAAGCGAGGCCTTCCTTCTACTAAGCATGAAAACGACTTTGTTTTTGTGGTCATTGATAGATTCTTGAAGATGGCCATTATGGTGGCTCACAAGAAGAATATCACAACATAAGGCACTGCTAAACTCTTCTTTGAATGAGTGTGGGTACACTTTGTGATCCCACAGTCTATCATCTCAGATCTGGATAGTAGGTTCCTCATTACATTTTGGTCCAGTCTCTGGTCGATGCTGGACATGATCAGTACATGATCAACTGTGGCATGTATGTTTGTGAGTGTTCACGCTATCTTGGTGCAGTGCTGCTGATGACCATGTAGGTGGAAAACTACCTTATGCACGGTGACGAACCTGTCATACAGTCTCCACATGTGCAAGAGCCAATACTTCAACAAGTATGGCCATCTTCATCTATGCTCTGGGAGATCCTGTTGATTGTTCCTCTCTCTACCTGGTTGCTTGCAACTCCTTAGCGATGCGCTTGTTTTCTGCTATTAAGAACTTCACACTCGAGCTTGTGGCTTTCACATAACCCTTTGTAGCATTGGATAAGGCAGCTAGAATGCTCTGTACATATGACAAAATCACTCGTTCTTCTAAGTGAGTAGGTGATTCATGCTCATCTGGAGTGCACACTCTACATGCTTGTACAACCTTTTGTTGTGACTCATCAAGGGCTATGTTGTACATCTCTATTCTCAGATGGTCCTTAGGGAGAATAACATCCCCTTGTTCACCTGGGACTTGCTCTATTATTAGAGCTAGTGAAGCCTATGGAGTGACCTCGGTTGCTTTTGGCATGAGGTTGGTATGATGATCCTGTTCCGGCTACTCCATCTCCATGTACATCTATTATACTATCTGTTCATCCTTGAGTACTGGTGGCCACTCCACGATAATGCTCACTGGTTCATTGAGCCTAAAGGTGTTATAACAATATCTCCATGGGTCTTCCTCTCGCTAATGACATGCCCCATGGATCCAAGGATAGTACACCCTCACACAGTGGTCCCTGCATAAACCATGTGGGCCGTACAGGTTGAAACTCCTGGTACCAAACTTAAACTTCTTGACATATACCACCTCGACATCCGCTTCTTTCAAACTCATGATTGCGTACAACCCAATTTGCACAGGAAGCCTGGGCCATGGTGCCTTCTTCTTCCTGTGCAATCCCATTCATAACCCTGTCGAGATGTGGTATGCAACATCATGCATGACCAACTTGTCCATGGCAAACCTTGGCAACACATGAAGAGATTTCTCCATGTTGTACATCCTAATGAAGGTTCCCTTGAGTGAGGCATACCAATCTACAATGTTTAGCAATGTATCCATTGCTTCCTCGAACATGCAGGGTGAATCTTGTTCAAAGATCATCATGTATAAAGGGGTGATGAAATGGTCACATATTCTAGTCATGACTCCTCAGTAGCTGCAATCTAAGAACAAATTGTAATATATGTTCACAACACTCTCTAAAGGTGTCCATACCCAACAGATTGCATCAAGAAAGTAGGCAGATATGAAGAACTTTTCTTGTTGATCCTTGGGCAGACTTTGAGCATTGGATAGATGCACTTTCAACTAAAGAGCGAACATGTAGAACCAGTTGAATAATTTTCCTTCACTTTCCAGCTGATCCAACATAGAAACCCCACTCTGTGGGAAGGTTTCTATACTCCCTTGGCCATACAAGCGGCATGTGAAGATGACCAAGAACTGGTATGCCTTCCTGAGTGTCTTCATCCTATATATCTAGTTAGGTGTTGTCCTGAACTTTGTTGGCTCCTTTATCCAATGCTTCAAGATATCTCTTGTGTTCGTGTTGTCGTTAGGAGTGTAAAATGGTGCATCCATCCTACTCACTGGGAATGGAAAACGATATATCTCTTGATAATCCTCCATCCTAATGGAAGCAAGCCTTTCTCCACTGACACTGTTCAGTATCATTATCTCTGGGTTAGTGTGTGAAACAATCCAGTGGATCACATCTGCGAAAGGGAACTCGGGAAACTTGCATGCAACCTTGTATAGTCTTGACTTATGGATGTTCACATAGACCTGTCGATCCTCCATATTCTCCTCAAATTTGTCTAAGAAGATGTTGTTGATGTCTTGCCATGTGATATTGGTGTCCTTCTTGATTAAAATGTTTTTGTCTGTGTACATGGGAAAACTCATTGACCCCTGTTCAACCATGTCCTTAGTACTGCTTTCAACTGTGTCATTTGATCCAGCTCTCTTGGAGGCCATAAGACATGTATTGTTAAGAAGCTGCTCAAAAAACTATGGTTCCTATAGACAAAGAAAACACTCATCACGAGATAATTTCAGCTAAAACATCAAACAACTTCGATAAACATTCGAGCAACGAACTAGTGACTATTGTGCAAGATTACGCAGCACTGACTTTGGGAAGCTGGGAGACTGTCAACTAGAACTGCGCATTGTGCAACTCCAACTACCAGTGAGGTTGACTGCAGGATGGATCTGTGTAACGTGCAGTCAAGAGAGGCTGATTGTTCACTGAAACTGCACAATGCGTAGAACAATTAGGCCGGGTTGCTAGCTGGAACTATGCATTGTGCTATTCCAATGGGTAGGACTAGGCACTACCTCCCAGGATTACACAGAACACAACTGGGAGACATTGTGGGTAGCCTCTGTTTAATTCCTAGAGGCAAGGCAGAGCCTTGATTGCCAGCAATATGCAGAGCTTGCTGTGAAAGACAAGATCTGGACCAAGTCAGCCTGGATCTGTCGAATGACAACTTGAAACAAGAAGGAGTGAATGTGTGTGCAAAAATGGTGCATATCTAAGTGAAATTAACATGCATGCAATTAAAATGACTTCAGAAATCAGTTAAATGACAAAACCACGAAGCTCATGAAGTGAGTCATCGAAACGACGACTGTGAGTGCTGAAACAATGTTATGCATGCGACACTAAGGAAAGGTAATGAAAAAATTGAAACAACACTTCTACAGGATAAAATACATTAAAACGCCAACAGTCTTTCAATAAAATCAAGGAAAAAACACTCATACATGTTGAAAACTAAAAAGTGAAAGAAAAAATGACAAAAGTCATGAAAAGCAAAATTTGGCTAGAAAAGCGGCGTTGACTATGTCAAAGGTTCCTAGATGCCTCGGGAATGCCAGAGCTCCAAGATCGAATGTGAAGAATGAGCTCTGAGGTGTCATTTAAATAGATTTGGTGAAATTAGGGTTTATGACACGCATGCCACAAATCTAGGAAAAACAACACTTTCCAGGAAGTTTCTAAAAATGGTTTTGCATGTAACTCTTGTTGCTAAAAATAGATTCCTAAAATCTAGGGATGTTTTTTTCTTTTTCAAGAAAAGTTTCCCTTCATGCAAGGAAGGATTATGAAGTTCTGGACGGAACCGGAAAACCTGCTTGCACATGCGATGGATAGTTAGTGAGGGAAAACCTCTGTGTTGTTTCTAGACTGAGAGGCCCTGACTAGCTGGCCAACTTTGCACAATTTTCCAGAGCTGTGATGCTGGGCTACTTTGTGTTATTTCAGAGAGCAGTGTAGCTAGCCAATCTTGCACAAATTCAAAGAATAGTGCATCTGGCTTGGGTTTCTCTACACATTTCTGGAGAGTAGTGCATATGGGCTAGTTTTTGCGTAATTATGGATGGAAATACATCTAGCTGAAACTGCACATTTCTGGAGAGAAATGTTGGCTGGCCTTCTCTACAAAATTTCTAGAGAAAGGGTGTCTAGCCTGCTCTACGCACTTTCTGAGTGTAGGGCAGCTGTTGCTTTGCTCTGCAAATTTCTGGAGGGGAAGACAAGCTATCCTCTAGGTTTGCATAGTTTTGCTCGACAACTGATCGATAAATATGTTCAGGGCCTTAGTTTCATCTCTGGTGTTGCTACGTTGCTAGCATGTGTGGAAAGTAACCCGGCGGAGTCACGTAGGGACACAAGCATCACTCTGCTGCCAGCAAGCCTGGTCAATACCCTGATGGAGTTACTTGCATCACCTCTTTGTGCAGGAATAATTTCTCTTCTTTCGCCTTATTTATTTTTTCATTTTCATTTTTCAAAGAACTGTGCATAGGCACTTATTTATTTCAGAGGTGGAAGAGGGATCCTGACTTATTGAGAGAAAAAGTGGTTGTCCCTTTAGAGAAGTATTTTATGTATACCTTTGACACTATTTGTTAAGGTTTCCCCCCTCACCTTACTCTACTCGACTGAGCTGACAAGGGTTAAGCCAAAAGGATCGATTAGAGTAGGTGGTACTAGTTAAAGTGAAAGTTTTGTGTTTTCACCAAGACTTACTTGAACAACACGTATTTTCCATCAGGGTATCATTGACTGAAGACAACAAGATCTTTCTAAATAGAGAGGACAACAGATAACCAAGTGTTGATAGTTGTACAAGTCCTCTTGTACTTTACCTTGCTTGTTTCAAAATCCACACACAGTTTCATGCAAAAATAAACCTATAGGTGAAAAACAAGAAAAAAAACAGAAAGAAAAGGACAAAAGTAAATGAAAGCAAAGCAAGAAAACAAGAAATGTAAACAAAGTAAATAAAGCAAGCATGCAAACAAAACAAAATGGGAAAGCAAACACTACTCCTACTCCTAAGCTAAACAATGCATAGGTTGGCTCACGTGAAGTGATATTTCCAATGCAGCCATCGGTGCATTGGTTGACCCATGTTGGTGAAGGCATGGTTTTCTATAAAGATAAACATGTAAACCAGAAAACAAGAAAGATATATCAGTGAAGACCAACACACTCCAACTTTAAACATATTCACAGAAAATAAAAGAATAAAAGCACAAGACAAGCATTCTGCGGACGTATCATGGTAATGCTTCACACTGCGTGTAGACGACAAACATGTACACTCTTATGATTGTGACAAATGAGAAACCATGAGAAAGAAAGACAACTTACGCTTAGCAAGAGTGTTCACTATGTAGGATTCGTCCAATGCATGAGCGATGGGGTCATGCGATTTAGGTGGAGGATTTGAATTCTGTGAACTCGATTGATCTTCAGTATAAACAAGTGAGTGATGGGGAGCCTTGGGTGTTTAAATGAATTTCTAATCTAGAGTATAATCGACCTCAAGACAATGAGGAACTGACATAACCATCAACTTGGGCTAAAGTGCCTCGATAACTTGTGGGGTTTCCACTTCATCAACAGGTAGATCATCGAATACAGGTGGCTTAGAAAGATCAACAATGAATGAATCAAAATCATGATCGAATGAAGGTAAAAAGAGATCAAGACAACCATGATTAGAAAATTAGATGTGTTCATTGGCATCATCATGGTCTGATTAATCGTATAGAGGGGTTGATGAGAAGAAAGAATATTCACCCTTTGTTTTTTTGGAAAAGACAGATGAAATATTGAGTGGATTTGTAAAAACACAGATGTGTCCTCTCTACTATGCAATGATAGACTGACATCCGATGTATTCTGTGAATGATCAGAAGTAGATGCATCCTGGGATGTATTCTCACATAGAAAATCAACAATGGCAGAATCAACAAAGATGTCAGGGAAAAGTGGATGAGGTGTGAACATAAGGAGGTCATCCTTCATCGCAGGTTCTTCTTCAGATTCCCACATATACTCATCATAAATGATAGTGCAGGTTGGCTGCTCAACACCAACTTTGTCGACTAATTGATCCTCGTGAACAACAAGTGTGTACTAGTCTGGAATGAGAGAAAACAACACAGTACAATCCAGAGGATCAACAGAACATGGGGACGGAGGTTGAGGAAACAAGTCCACGTGAGAACCAACAGCCTTTTCAGGAAAATCTGCGTAGATATCAAGAGCAGGTGGGGTGGGAGGATGCGGTAGTTCAATAGATATATGCGCACCTGCTCCCACCTCACATTGTGGGGCCAGAGCTATTTGATGAGACGAGGATGGACAATCACTTGTGACATCAATTGTATATGTCTTGGATTTAGCAGCTCTAACACCGAGGTAGGCTAGGGTCGGTTTGAATGATTTTAACACATGTGGATTCTCAGATATGTGAAGAAGATATTGAAATATTTCACTAAGAAATTTACAATCAATTTCATCCTCTGGGAATTGAAAAGTGAGATTACAAAAGCGATACCAGAATTTCGCCATAGATTCATCAGGGGATTTCTGTAATCCAAGATTTTATTTATTAAGTGCTTGACGGTCAAAGTTATGGAAAGCATGAGATAATTCTAAAACAAAGTGACCAAATGAGTGAATAGATTTTTCGAGTAGTGTAACACGCCATTGCAATGGGTCTCCACGAAGCATGAATGTGAACAACATTCATATCACATAATCCTCACAAGATCCATTGTTTTCACATAGATTGGAAAAGGCAAGGCTATGCCTCTCCCAAGTTGTTATGCTGTCACCTTCATATGTGTTATGTGACAAGAGATTCCAGAAATCCTCTGGGATTTCAAAGTCATCTCCATAAGACAAACATCTCGGAGGACGAAGTGTAACATAAGACATGATAGATGTGCGAAGGTTGAAAACAGATTTTGAGGACTCAACTTGTCATCTGGACCTCATTTTAGCACAAGAAATGTTGACGGTGATGTACCTGCCAACATGTCAAAGGATCTTCCTGGTAAGAATTCCCAACTAGACCTCAGACTTTTTGCAGTATGAATCCCAAAAGTGGGTAGTAAAGCTATGCCTTGATTGTGTTAGCACGTAGAGGTAAGCAAGATATCCTTTTCAAAAGCAAGTGTGTGACCTTGTAGCAATTTAGGAGAGATGCATGGGGAGGTTCTAACACACAGAAGGGGAAAATAAGTGTATCCCTTAGAAGAATATATAGTAGAACAAATGGACATGAGATGGAGCATTGAAACATGATCAGGATACTGACCTCATTCCAAAGTAATGAGGTCACTCCACAGGCTTCGATAGCTCCAACAATAAATAAATTCCCGAGTGAACAAGGGGATATTATTCTCCTTGAGGACTATCTAACAGAGTGTACAACATAGCTTTTGATGAGTCATAACAGGGTTGTATAAGCATGTAGAGAGTGCACCTCGGATGAGCATGCATCACCTGCATACTTAGAAGAATGAGTGATTGTATCAGATGTATGGAGACATCAAGCTACCATGGTTGATGCTACAAACACTTTTCAAGCCAAGAGCTCGAGTGTTAAGTTCTTGATAGCAAAAATGAGTGTATGGCTAAGGAGTTGCAAGAGGTCAGGCAGAGAGGAAAACGATCGATAGGATCTGCTAGAAAGAGATGATGATGGCCATACTTGTTGAAGTATTGGCTCTTGAGACAGTCACGCAGAGACTATATGACAGGTTTGTCACATGCACAAGGCAATTGTCCACCTTCATGGTCATCAGGAGCGCTGAACCAAGATAGTGCGAACACTCGCAGACATACATGTCATAGTTGATCATGTACAAACATGGACAATGAGGTACAAGGTTTACTGATTCATTGAACACATATACCCATGTGGGACAAAGCACCATCCAGAGTTAGATCTAGAACTATGAGGAACACTCCCGCTCATCACTACTACTGAGGCTTTGTATGCACAATAGTATAAGAGTTTGGATGTCGTGGCGAGAAAGTATTGCACCTCGTCAATTGGTACGCTCACTGAGGCAAAAGAGAAGAACCAAGTCAGACTGTAGCTTAATGCATACTTTGATCATTTGATGCTCCTGGCCATCAATGCAGATTTTCAATTCAACGAAGATAACATGCAGATGTACATCAATGGTCCGGACTTGCTCAAGATTAAGTTGCATATGTTACAAGATGAGTTGGACCGAGGTTCCAAATCAGTATACCTGGAAGCAATGAAGGCAATATTTCGTTTCCATAAGGACATCATCAAAGAGTATGCAGACATTATTGTGCACTATCAAGCATGGCATCATTTCATCAATGAAGATCACAGAGAGAAGGTTGATGAGATGGTCTCTCCACAGCCATATGAGTCTTAGTGTTGTCTTGTCTAGCTGACTCAAGATGATTTTGTCCCACATGGGTATATGTGGAAAATGTATCATTTTTGTAAACATGATGTAAAGTGAAATTCCAAACGTCATTAGTGGAATACAAACAATCATATGTAATGTAAAGATTCATGAGGGTAGTCCAAGAGTCACAAAGGGGAATGTCAAGGGTCACCCCACCCTTTGTTATAAATAAAACCTCATAACTCATGAATAAGATTTCGAGAGCCAATATTTTGCTAGGCATTTCTTAGAAAAGGTTTGGAGAGTATTGTGATGAGCCTTGGATTCCCACAGTGCAAAGTGAGCACATCTCTTTGGAGTGGCAGGCGATGTTGACTGTAACATTCCACTATTGGGCTAGTGGTTGTCATGCTTGTATGGATGGATGAAACTTTCACTTTATATAATAACAAAGCATATGTTGTTATTATACCAATTGACGAGGTGCAATACTATTATAACAACATATGCATATACTATTATAACAACATATGCATATGTTGTTATAATAGTATTGCATATGTTGTTATTATAGTTCGACTAAGCACCATCCAGAGTTAGATCTAGAACTATGAGGAACACCTGCCGCTCATCACTACTACTGAGGCTTTGTATGCACAATAGTATAAGAGTTTGCATGTCTGGCGAGAAAGTATTTCACAACATAGTGCAATACTATTATAACAACATATGCTATGTTGTTATTATAGTTCGACTATTATGTTACTTTAGCAGTGTGTAGTTTTACTTAAGCATTGTTGTATGGACTATTATGTATTGATTGTATGAGCTATTGAAGCGTGTGTTTGTTTACCTCATCTTTTGGATTGTCGACTATCCTGATCCAGTTTGTGATGTCATCATCTCATGTCCATTTGTTCTACTATTATATTCATCTACAGAGCAAGTTCTTGTTCCTTTGGCTACTCACCTTGTTCCTCATCTGCTGCTGCTTCAGAGTCTTCAACCTATATTGGTGCAGTTTGTGTTTTCCATATGCCTTGCACTTCCTCCTGTTCCCGTTCTTGTTCCTGTTCATGCTCATGCTCATGTTGCACTTCCTGCTCTCTTCTGCACAACTCTTGAGCTTCTGTTGGACTTCCTGCAACATTCTCTCTGTATCTTCTAGCCTTTGCTTCTCTCTCTTTCTTTGCATTATCCTCCTGTCGCATTGTCGCCTCTTCGCATCTATATCCAAAGCTACCTTTTCCACAAGTGGGTCTTCCTTAATCTTGTAGCTTTGCTCCGTCTCTGTGCTTTCAACAATCTTCCTCTTTCCTTTGTCTTGCACATGTTTGCTACTTGTTGTTGTTGTTGCTGCTCCCTGTGGTGCTTTTGTCTTGAGTGCTTCTAGCCACTCCATTGCAATGCTTACCGGTTCATTGAGCCTAGAGGAGTTATAACAATATCTCCATGGGCCTTCCTCTAACCAATGACATGCCCTGTAGATCCAAGGATAGTACACTCTCGCACAGTGGTCCCTGCATAAACCATGTGGGTCTTATGGGTTGAAATTTCTGGTGCCAAACTTAAACTTCTTGAAATCAACCACCTCAACATCTGCTTCTTTCAAACTCCCGATCATGTGCAACGCAATTCGCACAGGAAGCATGGGCCATGGTTCCTTACTCTTCCTATGCAATCCCATTGATAACCTTGCCAAGATGTGGTATGCAACCTCCTGCATGACCAACTTGTTCGTGGCAAACCTAAGAAACACATGCAGAACTTTCTCCATGTTGTACATCCTAATGAAGGTTCCCTCAGGTGAGGCGTACCAATTTTTAATGTTCAACAATGCCTCCATTGCTGCCTGGGACATGTAGCATGAATCTTGTTCAAAAATCATCGTGTACAAAGGGGTGATTAAATGGTCACATATTTTTTCCATGACTCCTCAGTAACTGCAATCTGAGAGCAACTTGCAATATATGTTCACGTCACTCTCTGAAGGTGTCCATGCCCAACCCAAGCCAGGAAACAATTGATGGGCACAGATTGCATTGAGAAAGTAGGCAGACATGAAGAACTTTGCTTTCTAATCCTTGGGCTTCGAGCATTGGATAAATGCACTTTCAATTGGAGAGCCAACATGTTGGACCAGTTGAATGGTTTTCCTTCACTTCCCAGTTGATCCAACATAGAAACCCAACTTTGCGGGAAGGTTTATGTACTCCCTTTGCCATACAAGTGGCATGTGAAGATGACCAAGAACTGGTATGCCTTCCTGAGTGTCTTCGTCTTGTATATTTGGTTGGGTGCCATCCTGAACTTTGCTAGCTCCTTTACCCAACACTTCAAGGTATCTCTTGTGTTCGTGTTGCCGTTGGGAGTGCAAAACGGTGCATCCATCCTGTTCATTGGGAATGGAAAATGATATATCTCCTGATAATCCTCTGTCCTAAAGGAAGTAAGCCTCGCTCCATTGACATGTTAGAAAATTATATATTATGGAGCAATGGAACACATAAAATATTTCATAAATATAAACACAAAAGACGCATAAAACAAGAGAGACACATATATACATGGTTCACCCAGTTTGGGCTACGTCCATGGAGAAACAACCAATCCTTCCTTTTATATTATCCAGCAAACTGAAGAGATACAACCTACAGCAGATCCGTTGTAACACCCTCTTTACTTTCAATCTCCTCTTTCTTCCTCACTCAGAATATAGATATACATAGACGCAATACAATTCCCTCATATACAGTGAGGGGTTGCCTTCTAGGGCAAAAAACCCTAAATTAAACATAGCTTCTACCGTAAGATCATCCGCCTAATGAACGACCCAAATTGACTAGAAATTACTAGACTTTTACAAGGCAAATTTACATCTATTTTTGGCTTTGGGGGTGCTACCCCCGAACCCCCGCCGGGGGACCACTGGGCCCCGGACCCCCCAGAAGATAATCAGGCTCCACACCCAACAATCTCCCACTTAGAGACTGATTATAGCAACTCCACCACTGCTTCATTTGCTAGACAATAACTCCACTTTGGACCTAGTTGTTTCTCATCTTCTTCATCATACTTGAAGACTAATTGAAACTGAGCAGATTCTCAGTTTCTCCCTAGTTACAACTTTTGTTAACATATCTGCAAGATTCTGGCTAGTGTTTATCTTTTCCAGCTTCAACTATCCATCTTCCAATGCTGACCGTATGAAATGGTACTTGAGCTGTATATGTTTAGTCTTGGAATGAAATGCAAAGTTCTTTGCAAGATGTATAGCATGCTAGCTATCACTGTATAACCTGCCTAACTCCTGCTTCTTGCCCAATTCATCCAAAAACCTTTGTAACCAAATCATTTCTTTACTAGCCTCTGTAGTAGCAACATACTTTGCTTCTGTTGTTGAAAGTGCAACAACACTTCTGATTTTTGAAACCCAACTGACCGCTGTTCCACCTATAGTAAACACATACCCTGTTTTGCTCCTCCTGTTATCTCTATCACCTGCCATATCTGCATCAACATATCCCTGTAGAGCAATGTTTGAACCACCAAAGCATAATGCTTGATTTGTGGTACCTCTCAAATACCTGAGAATCCACTTCACTACCATCCAATGTTATTTTCCTGGATTTTTCATGTACCTGCTTACAATTCCCACTGCATGTGCAATATCAGGCCTTGTGTAGACCATTTCATACATTAAGCTTCCAACTGCTGATGCATATGGAACTTTAGACATATGAGCCATTTCTTCCTGAGTCTTGGGACATGCCTCCTTACTTAATTTGAAATGGCTAGCCAAAGGTATACTACCTGGTTTTGCATTCTGCATATTAAACCTTTTCAACACCTTTTCTATGTACTCACTTTGAGACAATGTTAATTTGCGATTCTTCCTGTCTCTAGTTATTATCATACCAAGGATTTGTTTTGCAGCACCCATTTCCTTTTGAGCACATTTATTTCCTGCATGTTAGAACCTGCAACAAGCATGTCATCTACATACAATAACAATATAATATAGCTGCCATCATTTTGCCTTTTGAGATAAACACAATGATCAGAGTGACATCTAGTATAACCTTGTTCAATCATAAACCTGTCAAATTTTAGATACCACTACCTTGGAGCCTGTTTTAAGCCATACAATCTCTTCTTCAACCTGCACACTAGTTTCTCCTTCCCTTTTACCTCATATCCTTGTGGTTGTTTCATTTATCTCTCTTCCTCCAAATCCCCATGGAGAAAGGTTGTCTTTACATCTAACTGTTCAAGATGCAAATCTTCAGCTACTACTAAACTTAAAATAGTTTTGATTGAAGTCATTTTAACAACAATCAAGCAATGCATGTAATGGTGCAGGAATTCTGACTGCACCAGGATTATTCCATGGATCGACCATTGAAACACCAGTAGTGGATGAGGTTGATGAAATTCCAAATGTCTGGGAAGGAATTGATATTGAGGATTGAGCAGGTTGGAATGTTGAAGATCGTAATCCCTGATGAACAACAATATGTAATGAGGGAGTGGATGACTAACTTCGCACTGGGGAAGATGAGATGGAAGACATTGATGAGAATGATTCACTGTCAAATCCTTCAATATTCTTTTTTACTCTTTTTCTTTTAGGTAAGGGTAACTCAGTAGGTTCAATACCGAGTTTTCCGCTCTGAAGTCTGGTGAGAGGGTGAGGTAGATTGAATTGCGAAGTTTCACTACTTTGAGATACCTCATATTTCTGTGGTGATATCGAGAAACCTTGAAGTTTATGGATGAGAAGCTGAACTTCAGGGGATTCAGGACTTAATCGTTCTGGTGTATTGTGGATTTGAGCAGTGGTATTTGATTCCTCTTCTTCTTGCTTGGATGCTAGAGAACCAGCATGCAATTGGGAAGTGTGAGGTGATGTGGAGGGGGATTTACTCTCAGAATGGTCTGTAGATTTGGGTTTGCTCGCCATTCACAGTTCATGCCCTCCTTCTAGCGCCAAAAATGTTGAGGCCCCGAAAATCATTGCATCAACATTGGGGGATAACCATCCGATCGAGACCTTAATACAACTCCTTTTCCGTTTGGGATGATGGCTCCAACTGGATATAATGGGACTAGTTTCCCAATAATGAATAAAAGGGATGGATGAATGATTGGTTGTTTAATAAATGACAATGAATGGATAAATTAATCTAAGAGGAAAAAATAATAAATACAAATAAATATTCTATCTCGGGAAGCTCTTATTCTTAAGTGTAATGCTTGATGGTCTCTGTTCATCAAAAGGCATATAGATGACTCTATTCAATAAACACAGATGTTCATTCATAGAATAATTACTTTGTTCAAATAGTTGAACAAAGTAATTAATAAATCATTGTTACACTTATCTTTTTTATATTACTGATACATGTATGAGTAAAAGGAAAGCATACTGTAAACATCCAATAGTGGAAAGCATAAAGAATGTTGTTTAAAACACATGCATATATTCAATAACAACAAGAGTGATCAAATAACAATTCATATAAAATGAATTCAGACATAGATAGTAGTACCATATGAGCTGCAAATCATTCCCAACATCAATCGCAATTTGAATTCCTTCTTCCGATTCGGAAATACTTTTAAATAAAGGCAGTAGTGCACATCCACATAAAAGCTTCGTTATCAAAATTGGAATAATTGGCCCAGTCTTTATAAAAAAATATACCTGAAGTATAGTAGTGCAACTTCAGGTTTTAATTCATATACAAAAACTTACGACCCTTTCTAAATACATGAAAGGGTCTATAAATACTTAATTAAACTAACTAACTACAAAATTAAAATGCTACTTAATTGGTACACTTGATTTTGAATATCTTCTTCAAAGCAATCTGGCAATCGGCAGTATGAATCATCACTCTGGTTGTTTGCCTTTCGACCTGAGGTGGCAAATTGCTAGCATTGGTTCCACTTCTTGAGGGCGGCTGAGATGAGAATTAAGTTGAGCAGCATAGGTGGCATCTTGTATATCGGGAATGATACACCCGATTGCATCTGTTAGGCACTTGAGGGCGGCTCTTTGGCTGTATGGTTTTACCAGGAACAACCAATAGGTGTCCCAAGTTAAACTGTTAATGCCTGCGATCAATCTCCCATTCTTTTCCAGCTCTTGATAACATGATTGCTCCAATGTTTTAGCCGATAGTAATTTACCTGGTGTACATTGAGAGATCATATTAGATAAATAGAGAATGTCATTAATTAATTCAACCAAATTATTAGTGGTTAATTTTCATCTGGAAACTGCTCTCTCTGCCTTCATTAACTGGGAGTGCCATTCCATAAATAGGATTTCTTTATGGGATTCTAAAATTTTTGGAAAATTAGCTGCTTGTCCCTCATCAGTGTCCTGCCAATGAAGAAAATTTGTTAAAGTCTCATCGGCCTGCTCCAAGTCACTTCTAGCGTCAATTGATTTATCTATTATTGATGTTGTTAGATCACACAAGGGTTCCGCTTGAGCAATTTTTTGACATAACAATTTTATTTGTGTTACCAATGCTTTATTGATTTGTAGTGCCTCTGCTCTAAACTCGGCGGGCTACGGAAGATTATTGAACTTCTCTATTTGTCCTGATAATTGAGCAATTTGCTCATCTTTTGACTTTATCATCTGTTCATTCATTGTTTTCAATTTTGATAATGCTTCCGACAGTTCTTTTTGCTTTTGAATTGAACTTGAATCAATCCTTTGTTTTTCTTCATGTAACTGCTTATTCAACTGATTATTTATCTGTTGTTGTGTAGAAAATTGCTGTTCAAATTGTTGTGCTTTTTGCAGTGCCTCTGATAGTTGTGCTTGTAATGAAGCAATTTCCTGGTCTTTTTCTTTTAATAGATTACTCACTTCTGATGCCTTGTCCATGGTGGTCGCTGAATAGGCTCTTTCATATTGGGACAATTTTGTTAGGTCATCAGAAGGATCAAACTCCTCCTTCCAAACCACATTGGCTGTTATTGATTGTTTAGGGAACGGGGAAGGTTGATCAATCCTTCTCCTTTTCCGCTGTCACTTTATTACGGCCCTGTGTTTTTGGCTGTAAAAGACATCCAATGGAGGTATATCCTCCACTTGCAAAATTATTTGATCCGAAGGATCCTTGGGAATTATTTCTATTTCTGAAGTAGAGGGTAGGCCGTTGGTTCCACTTGGAACCTCTTTTGATGTTGTATCCTGCATATCAGCCGCTTTGGGTGTATCGGCTTCTTTTGAGCTTTCCAGTTGCTTATAATTGAATCAAATTGCTGCCATTCCTGCAGCAATTTTGGGTCAATCTGGGCATCGAAATTCACGTCTGTGCTGCTTTGTTCATGTTCTTTTCTCTGTGTTTCTTTATATATCCTCTCTTGTTCTCTCCTCTGTATTTCCTCCTGCTCTTTCCTCTATAGTTCCTCCTGCTCTTTTATTTGGATTTCTCTGGCAAGTTCTGACGTAGCAGGAGGTTCAGTGGTAAGTTGATGTTTAGGCTCACTTGATTCTGTTATCGGGGTCATTGCTAACAAATCTAGAGGCAGAGTTTGCAACCTCTGCTCTCTAAGTCTGTTAAATTCGACTAATCCGTCATCATGATATTTCATTCTTGCTAGCGATTGAACCTGGAACAATGACTCGGCCGAGGAGAATAGGTCATCAAACTTATCTTCTTTATGTTCAAATTTGGTGAGATTTTTCTGTTCAAGTGCATTATAGGAAATTCTGTTTGGATCAAATCACCTGTTAAGCAGAGTGGCGAGATTGAGTGTATTTATTTTTTCTGCTTCTTTCTCTGCATGTTTGTAGTCATGCAGAGTATAAACGCCACACCTTAGAGGAAAAGGAGGCCAGAACTGCTTCTTTTTATTCCTTAGAGTCTGTGTAACTCCTTCGAATGTCAGATGATATGCTATTTCTCGAGCCAATAGTTTGTCGGGTATGTACAAGGGGAGAACATGAGGCCTGGCATGACTACCGAAAATTCTCACATATGTAAATTTTTCTTCCCCGAACCATCTTCCTATGGCTGTCAAGTCAATCTCTGCTTGCGAGGAAATTTTAGGAGCATGTTTATCAAAAATTGCATAGTGAATGGGTAACATAAAACCATGGCAAATTTGATATAGGTGGTGTTTGTAGTGGGCTTTCCACAATTTCTAATGGTAGATATGAATGGGCATGGGGTCTTGTGGAGTCCATCTCCACCCCAGCACAGGAAATTCGGAATTAAAACAGAGAGTATCTAAGATATAAGCACTAAAATAAAATGGAGGAATGAATCTTTCAGTAACGCGGGATTTGTTTCTGAACTCAAGAACAACTGTTGCTAACTTATCAGACAATATATTCCCCCAATCCATTATTTCGCTATTGCATGCTGCTTCCATCAATGGTACCATCTCTATAGTGAAGTTTGAGGAATCATGCAAGCCCCAAATCCTACACATCATTACTCTGGCATAACAATAAGGAGAACACAAAGAATCGACAGAGTACTTACCCGAAGACTCATGCTTTTGTTTTGCTGGGTTTTGTCTCCAATCCCGTATAGGTTCTGATTCAATGTCATTTTCATCTATAAATTTCTCCAAAAAAGCTTTGTTATACTTCTTCTTGGGTACAGGCAAATGGTATATTTGTCTTAAATCATCGGGTTGAAACGAGACAAACATTTTTCCGTCAGTAGTGCAAAATGTTCTGTTAGTAATTGGGATTTCCTTAATTGCCCATCTTACCACATCTGTATATGGAAGAATTTTCTCCCGAGCTGCTATCCGGTGTAGATAAGAATCGGCCAAATCCTTTAGGGTAGCATCGGACTTCCGGGTTGAGCATGTTGTAGCTTGTGTTGTTGTCACCTGAGGTTCTTCGGCCTCAACCAAATTATAGATACTCAGCCAAGTAGTTTTTCCGAGACCAAGACATGTGGTGTCCGAGATCAATCCCTTCTTACTAGGTCCTGTATCGGCAGTGCGTTGTCCCGTTATTGCGGAAGCTAAAGTTGTTCCAGATTTCTTCCCCATTTGGCCTGAATTTGCTGTTTCGGAGGAGCTCTGCACAAGAGATAAAATGAACGTAATGCGGAGAATAGGTGGCGCAGACCAAATATGAATGAGTTATATTAATCAATGCATAATGGAGGATTAACATGAGGTGGTTGTGAATACAATCTCTGATGAGATTTTGGCCTTACTGCTCCATTAAATGGCCGTTCAAACTTGTCAATAATTTAAATGCTCATTATATCGTTTATTGGCCGAATAATTCATTTAGGTGTGGCTTTGATGTTTTGGCGGTTGGGCGTAAGTGAATTACTATCGGGTAGAGAAAGGCCTTAAATACTAATCAATCATAATATATCCTGGCTTTATGAATCCTTTTTGAAAGTTGCGCCTAACTTTATCGCAATCGGCGATCGGAGGAATGCTTAAGTTGTTATATTGGTGTCCTTTCGGAATCCCCGATCGCCAATAGCGATATCGCCAATTCGCATTGGGCGTTTTAAAAGAAGACTTTTAGATATATGGCGATTCATTTCCCGATCGTCGATAGCGATATCGCATCGGAGAAAATAGAGGTGCTTTTTGTTATGATTGCTTGCATTCCTGATATCCGATAGTTAATTGCTCAATGTCGCATCGGGGAAAACCAATGGGTCATTGTCATGCATCCTTTGTCATTGCGATATGCGATCATGCGATTGCTTTATCGCAACAATAAAGGGTTATTTACTTTTTAATTATTATGTGTTTTCTCAAAAGGGTTTATAATATTTTATTTGTCTTCGAACCTTTTGAGGAATAATAAAGTGATACCAATTTATTCTAAAAGGGACCCATTTCATATTATAAAAGAAGATAAAAATTTTATGAAATGGGGGGTTGTTGTACATCACAACGGGTACCTAGGAGCCTGCATGCCTTAATGGCAGGTCACCTTGCCGTCTACTAAGGAAATACATCATTTTTTCTTAGTGGATGAATTGTGCAATCCAATCGACTTCGACAAATCTATTCATGGCTAGTAAAATGTACCTAGTGCCTTGATTCCCATTGACATCAAAGGTGGGATATCTCACATCGGTTAATGATCTCCTCAATGGTCGATAATCCAATTATTCTTTCTTATGTTCAACATCAAAACCATTTATTCACATATGCAAGATTTCACACGAGTGTGTAGCGGTTGAAGACTATACAATTTTGTGATATCAACACAGATTTGCAGTAGTTTGGTTCTTTGTATGAGAATGTACATTGGCATTTGTAGCAGTAGTCGCCTTTCCTCAGTGTTTGGGGACATATAACTCCTCAGGCATGGGGGAGAAGGGGACCTTCAGTTCATCCTTATACTCTTTAGTTTATCTTTACGCCTTCTTCATTAGGTCAGATCAACAGTCACATCAACTCCAGCCATTCTATCCTCTACTTCAGCCTGCAACTATCATCACGGTAAAGGTAAAACTTGAGGTAAGTTGGCTTAAGATCATTTAATTCATTAGAGATTTAAGAAATATTTGATGATTAACCACCACATATTCCATATTTTTTTTAAATATACCCTCCATTTGCAAACTCCTCATTCATAATCGAATGCATACTACTCTAATAAGGTCATAATCATGAAAAGAAAAGTATATTGATTCATGTAAACAAAGCAGTAACTATAGTACCTTCCCCTCCTACATTCACATATATTGTTAGTTTCCAATAGAGGATGAAGTCATTGCGGCCTTTCATAAAGGAACCATCCATAAGTGCTGGACTCACAAAAACCAAGTATGCAAGCATCTATTTAACCATCTCCATCACCACCTCATCTCATCCACCATTTCCATTCCCACCTATCATCTCATTTATCATTTCCTCCTACCACATCTATTGCTTATTCTCAATTTGTATTGCTCTCAAAATCAAATATATGGCAGTCAAATAGGAATGGTGTTGCTCCAAAAGAACCAACACCCTCAAATCTTCACATAGTGTTGCTCCACAGAAACCAAGCTTGCCCAAAGCCATGATTCCATAAAATCTATATATGAGCAAAGTCATTGTTTTCATGAGGAAATGAAAATCCTCAGGCATGGGGGTATGTTGGGCTTTAAATATGCTCATGTTTTCATCATTAAAAACCACCATTCATAACCTATATTCATGTACTTTTAACCCATTTCGTACCATAATTCCATAACTTGCCGCCAAATACATATCTTACACTCTATGATTGGTTATCATTAGTTTTCTTGACTCTTCTATGATTAAAGATGTTTTTTCCATGATTTAGTAATGGCAATCTTTCTAAATTCATTTGTCACAGGGTTCCATCGCCGAAATTCTTCACAATTCAGTTGAACTAGTTGGTACAAGTATACAAGAATATCCAATTTAGAGTTTCGACATTTTGGCACGCTTCCGGGGAAAAATGAGGGAGGTTATTGTCCAAAATAATATTTTAATACCTTCCCATGTGTTTGATTGCAACCAAGTCACACATGTGGGTCCCTAGGAGCTAATTAACAAATCTACTCAAAATGTGCACAGTTTCCAAACTGCTAAGTTTGACATCGATTTCCGTGCATCTGGAGTTGAATTTGGAAAATCTGAGAAAATGAGTTTGTGAAACATAACCAATTATCCATAACCATTTTGCTAGATTCTAATTTTTCTAAAATAGATAAGTGGGTCTTGAAGACAGTTTTATAACAAATGTTTGTTTTTCCAGAGTTCTAGAATCTTGCAAAAAGATCCAAAGAGCCAAATTTGGACATAATTTCTGAGGATCTGGATTTAAATGAGACAAATAAAAGATATTTTTTTGTTGAAAATATAACAATTTAGGTTCCCTCCAAACAGTTTTCAAAATTCTCCATGGTTAGGAAGATATGCCAATATCCTTGGGGTTAATTTGTTAAAATTGTTCAATTTTCCATATTGACGAAAATGACTAATTTGCCTTGTAAATCTTATAAATGTTTCAGCCATGGTTTGTATTGAAAGATTTTGAATTTTGTAAAAGGAAGAGAAGCGGGGAAGGAATAAAGGATGGATTGAAGCTCTGTTGTAATAATAATTGCATCTTAATTGAATTTTGCTTCATCTCTAAATTCTTTGCAAGTATTATGACTATGTTTTGAATTTCATTTTTATTGAGTTAGTTTAGGCTTGCTTTGGGAGTGGCAAGGGCCCACCACAACTGGAAACAACTCCTTAGCTTATCTAGATCATAGGATTTACATTCAAAGTGTGAATTTCATCGAGAAATTTGTTGTGTGAAATCTAACATCATTATGTACTTAAAACTCTATCTTGTAGATTTGAAATTAAAAATTCTAGAATTCATTCAATTAGAATCTTTCTTGTTTTTCATAGCATAATCATTTCTTTGTAAGAGCAAGTTTGAGTGTGTTAAAATTGTAAACTAGAACCAAAATCCATGTGGGTCTTCTTATTTATGAGAGCTAATATTTTTCTTGGATTCCTCTCATCGAGAGGTATAGGATTGATCTAAAGATCATCCAATTCCGACATGTATTCTTGGAGATATGAATTTATTTGTGTTATGTGACAATTCGTCAAGGTCGGTCAGCAACCAAATTACCCCCACTTATCCTCAACGTTTTATTATAAATAGAAGAGGACTTCAAGTCATTTTACACACACACCTCTTGTGATGTCTCTCTTCATTGGTTTGGTTTTTGGTAAAAGAGAGATTTAGAGGGAGTGCCTTATGCGTTGTCCTAATGAGATCTAGACGCAGTCATGGAGCCTTATACGCTGCCATGGAGGAG
Organism: Pinus tabuliformis; assembly: GCA_031772625.1. Taxonomy (NCBI): domain Eukaryota; kingdom Viridiplantae; phylum Streptophyta; class Pinopsida; order Pinales; family Pinaceae; genus Pinus; species Pinus tabuliformis. The sequence goes on from CM062816.1 coordinate 81,203,759, forward strand.
TCTTATACACTGCCCTAATGAGCCCTAATCACAACTATGAAGGAGACTTATACATTGTCCAAGTAATGTTTCCCTAGCTGTAGACAAATGAAGGAAATCTAGCCGCAAAGATCATGCCCTAGCTGTAGTCCTAAAGTGCCCTAGCCGCAAGTCTAGAAGAGACCCTAATCCGTTGTAAGGAGCAGCCCTAAATGCAACTAAATAAGGGACTTCTATATGTTGTTCTAAGAGGACTAAATCTACAGTCTATTAGACCCTGATACGCAGATTCAGGAGGAGACATAATCTGCTATCAAGAGAGTCTTATACACAGTTTAGAAAGGCTTCTATTTGTTGTCATAAAAAGGCCTTACACAAGTCACCTAGCCGCAATTTGTGAGGCCTTAAAAGGAGGCCTAAAACCGCAGTTAGAAGAGACCTAATCTCAGCTTGAAAGGGACCCTAAGTAATAGTTAGAAGGTTGGACCTAGCCATAGCAAAGTAGTTATACTATAGTTTGAAGGATCTGTGTTAATGCCACGTATCTGTAGGTGACAGCGTGGTTGTTTGGGCATGTTAATGTTGTTCTTGAGCATGATTTGAAGAGCATAAGAAGTCGCTGAAAGGAGGAGCAATGGACTGCAGTTTAAGAGTTGCTTGGATCACTGTTTGAAGGGATCAAGTTTCAGTCCAGTGCTGGGCTAGGTTGCAGGCCATAGCCACCAGTTGGAGACCCTTTTAGGAGTTGCGTTCATAAGGTAAGTAGTCCTATAATGCAACGTTTCATTGGAGGATTGTATGAAGGCTAGTCACTATCTATAAGTGGAATGTGGGGTGTTGTAGTACACTGAGTTTGTGCCCTAACCAGTAATCAGGTTTTCCAAGATATGCTTCAGTCCTTTCAGCATATACAAGTTGCAAGATTGGCAACCTTGTCATGATCAGTGAAGCAACAAAGGAAGGAGAGTCTTATGGAAGGAAAGCTTAAGTATTTTGGGGCAATTGGTTGAGTTGTTCTAGACCTGTCATCTATTGCATATCTTCGATCCTTGTCACCAGATCTATTGTGCCATCTTCATGGTGAAGATCTCTAATGTCTGATCTCCTATTTTGGAAAGTAAAGTATTGACTTCAAATGTATTTGTATTATCTCTCTCTCTGTTGAACTATTGAAGAATATAAGAATAATTGATCAAGGGTTTTCCCACATTGGGGTTTGTCCTTGGCTGGTGCCACATCTTGTGTCCTCTTGTCTTGGCTTGTCTTATGTTGTTTATGTTTATGTTCTATCTGCACTTTACTATCATGTTGATGTGATTGCTAATCTGAATATTGAAATTGAGCTAATATGAAAATTGAAGTAAATTGCTCTAAGCATAGTACATACCTAAAATTAACATAGTATTAGAGCTGAGGTGAAGACAAAGCCCAAGTTAGAGTGAAATGGCAATCACCGAAGACAGTTGGACAAGGTAAATTGCTTAATGGGTTCCTCATCCCAATTCTTGGCTGAAATGGAAGAGAAAGAAGTCCTTGATTACGTGAAGGGTAAAATCCCTGAGCCTCCATCAAATGCACTGACTGCTCCAAAGAAAAAACAAACCAAGTTGTAACGTACCCCTTTGGGCCTACCCCAGAAAAATAGCTACTAAGCTCCATTAATTAAAAAAAATTCTTTGTTTACAGCTAAGAATTTACCATTTTCTTAGGTAATATTCTCCTCCTGGTGTCAACAAGTATTATTTTTGTCCCTATACCCAATAGACAACCTAGAAGATACATAATAATTGAAATAAAATTCCTCTATGTTTTATAGGATTCATGAAGAGAACCCCTAGATCCATTTATACAACTTATAGAAAGATACAATCACTAGGCATGTATGACAAATCAGGCATGCAACTTACAACATTCCTTGGAAAATCAACATAGACATTCATAGAGTGTCATCTTAAGTTTATTGTTGCCAACTTGGCCATACATTGTGTTTATAATTCTACTGCTTAAAGTATTCTGACCAACCCCTACTTCAACATTCATAACTGGACAATTTAACCTCATTGGAAATGATGATCAACAACTTATACAATTAGAATCCTTATTTCCTAATCATTTCACATGCAACAAAGATATTACCTGTTGATGAATTCCACTACTATCTCAACCATTAATCATATGACCATCTCAGAACAATGGCTTCATATAAACATAACATAATCATTAAAGTCCACACCCTACCTTTATCATTATTCAAATTTCACAAATACTGACATATGTCTTAGCGACTACACCCACTCCATGAGGAAAGCTATATAGTAATGACTTACAGAATATGTATATGTTTTCTATTTCAAGCATAGTTGTTCATCATCACATCACACGATAGGAAAAAGTAACAATATAACCATTATCGCATCAAATTCACATAGTTTATACCTCTACTAATTTTAACATGGACTTCATTAATAAGCCATTAATTTCACATGCAACCATAAGTTTATCTCGTGAAATCCATTAACATTAATCATTTATAAAAGTCGCATAAAATTCCTTTAATCATTTCAGTAGAAGAATAAAATATAAAGGTAAGAACCCATACAGTACATTCCACGCATATGAATCCGACTAAAACACCACTTAGAGGGAGGAGCACCACCAGTCAACCATGAATCACCTATGATTCCCCCCGAGTCAAACATCTTGCCAAGGATCAATTGTCTTCAATTGATCAATGCACTGGGTATTTAATACCCTCTTTCATGATTTAGTTACCATTAGTGGCGTCCTGCTTTTATGGATTTTTGCATTTGCCTAGGTCTTTTCTAGAAAAGCTCGTCTTTATCTCCCATGAGTCTTTTCCTCATAAAAGATTTGCTTTATCTCCCACAAAGCTTTTATGTCCGATGGATCTTTATCTCCCATCCATCCAATGGATCTGCAATCCATCCAAGCTTATCTGGAATCACATCTAGAAGATTTATCATGAAATATTCATCTCTATCCCATTTCTCATGGGATTTGGCAAGCGTCTCCTCTCTCTTGGTGCTCCACCCTCTAAGTGATTTATTTTATTAATTTATTTAATAACACATTTTATTTTCATATTACATATCACCTAGCTTTCCTCAGCTGAGGTTTAGAATAGTTTAACCCACAAAGGAGGGTATCAAATCTAGCTTTCCTCAGCTTAGGTTTACAAACATTTAACACACAAGGGAAGATATCACACCTAGCTTTAACTTACATTAGGTTTACAATAATTTAGTACACAAGGGATGGGTGTTACATACTGCCCCCCCTAAATTTTACATCGTCCTTAGTGTATCACTGCATCATGTTCTCATTCTTAGGTAGCTGGTTTTTGAATTAACAACTCTCATGGATCTACCATCTGATGCAATTTTCTGATGTACGTAGTTCACAAGGAGTGCTCCCAACGCCTCTCCTTCCATAGCTACATCAGTCTCAAGGAGTAATCTCCTTTCATAGCTACCTGTAACATTTTTTTCAAACCATTTGTGAGAATTTATAGATGCAAAAGTTTAACTATGATAAATATCATGATCTTTTATTTAATATTATTAAAGTAGCTATTGCTAATCATTTATTTTATCTGAAGAATGCATGTTCTATGCTTGCATTTTTTCAAGCCTTTGTGTTCTTGTCGAACACCTGCTTCTTGCAATCTCTCTGCATACAATACATCATTTAGCATATTTTCCACATTAATATGCCTGCAAGATCATAACATATTAGTTCACATCACTATATATGTATATATATATATATATAGAGAGAGAGAGAGAGATATATATATATATATATATATATATATATATATATTCATCGTAATTATATGTATGCCAAACTGCGATTAACCATAGTTACTTATAACAAACTTACTTTCCTTCTTCTGGGTAACCTCTAGGTTTGTTTACCTGGCTAGAGATCTATCCAATCACTCTATGCATACCTACACACAAGGTATGTTATGCACACCAATACACATTTCATTTTTCAACCTTGTAGCATATGTAGTCATATGGTCCCATATGTACTATTATATGTAGTCCATCTGTGTAACCACCTATAATACCATCCTCATGGTATCACCTGCATGACATAAACTTTATCCACATATTTTTCCACCATGTTAGTATCATACCAACATTCCTTTATCTTTAACTTTGTTCAGTTTTCAAGGAATTTTATGATCATGGTTCATCTATGTAATTAAGAAAGTTTTATGTCAAGTGTAAATCAATTCCTGATTTCATGTGTTTATAATATCAGTTGCATAATATTGTATTCATGCATATTTTCATCTTAATCATACCTTCTACTTAATGTTCTAAAGCAGACTATTATCTAACAGATTATCAGATCATAATTCATCCCATATGATTTACTATTACCCTTTGTATGCCTTAACAACTTGCTGGTCATGCATAATTAAGTGTAGTCATAGATGAAAGTTTTTACTACTTCCAGTCCTACGCCCCTTTTAGTTGTAAGTGTTTATGATCTCAGGGTACTTACATGTTAGTTCCTTATTGCATGCTATAAAAACTTAGTTATAAGGCTTTTCCTGATAGTAAGACTAATAACCTTCAATATTGTTCAAGCAACTCAAATCCCCTGCATGGAGGGAAAAAAAACACTTTCTACATGTTATGCATAGCAGCATAACATTGATTCTGCAAGTCACAAATCACCAATCCTTGCTCAACAGAACTATGCTATACAGTCTATCACAACAAAATAGCAACTCCACACTATTTTACCAATATAATCATTAGGTCAATCACTCTCTTTTCTTTTACAGAACATACTCCCCCTTAATAGGCATTGGGGTAACCAACATCTTTATGATTGTTGAGAAATGACTTTTACTTTCTTTCAACATGTAAGAGAACATCAATACAAGAATTCATCTAGAAGTGCTTACATGGAAGATTCATATGACTCATTACTATGCATGGATATTAGGCATGATTCTCTTTCAACATATTTATTTTAATGACTACTTAACCAGACAATGGTAACAACATACAAAACAATCCATGACAATACATGGGTATATGTATCAATACAAAAAAATAATAATGATACAATCATGGACTTCCTCCATTATATAATCTTCCTTTCAGATATTACCTGAGATTTTATTTAGCCATACATCTATCGTACCATTCATTTAAAAACATAATACCAATTTTGCCCAATTTTCCTTTTATGTACATCTATTTTCTATCATGCATATATATGTATTTTACCTTCACCTCCAAATAACAATATGTACATGCTCAAGCATGACTTGTTTGGAGAATTGCATGGAAAATCAACCCAACAACATAACCTAAAATTGCAGGTAGAAAATTTCCTCAAAAATCATATGGATTTAACTCTTCTACGCAATTCCAATGAGTAGTTATTTTCTTAACCCCATGCAAACTACTTTTTCCATGTAGAATTTCCAAGTCTTTCCAAAAGAGTTTTCACATCTATGTTGCATGTACCTCAACAATTCTAATTTGCGATATACAATTAAACCATTAATGAACTCATTCATTGTGCTTTATGCAGAATTACTCACAAAACAAACAATTTTAGAAAACAAATTCTTCATGTTTTACATGCTTGACTATACCTACTTCATAAGTTTCTTTATCGCAACTTGATATCGTGCTCCAAAAAATATGAGATGTTCATGCAATTTCTTGTCACAGGCATGATCTCCTTCCTAGCCCATCCACACATCCTCATATCGCACAGTGAAATTTGCGTATTTTAATTGCATGGTTGTAAGGCCATTCACATGCAACTCCGTAGAGAGGCACTATTGTCTCGTGAAGATTAGAGACTTCTTTTGTATCATCACAAACACAAATATGTGAGGTGATTCAACTCATCCAAAGATCAATGCTCGCTATTGCACCAAAATAGTCTAATAAAATTTTCATTTTTCGAATAAGATTTTTTTTGCAAATTACGCATGCAATTTTGAAAAACAGAGAAGGGTGGCTACCTCCTAATTAATAACAGATTCCTGGAGAGTATCGTTGTGAGCACAACGTAGAGAACAACTTGTAGTTTGTTTATCGGTGCCTCAAAATTTGATTTAGGTATTGACTCCCCTATAGTTTCTGGGGTTTTCTCTTCCTTGATGACCTTCCTCACGGAGCTCCTAATATTGTTCAATTTCTCTTGATGAACCTTTTGTTTGTTGTTTATCACGATGCTTTTGCTTCCATAGTTTTCTTGGTCCAAATGCAAGTCAATAAAAAATTTTCGCAGAGTTCATTAGGCCGTGGAAAACTACTGTAGAGATTCCAATGATATCAATCTATTTTGAGAGATCTCAAGCTCGAAATCTCACTGGAAAGATTTAAGGTAGAAGGGGCATGGCGGTATTTTACTGGGACTCAACACCTTGAGAGCCATGAACTTATGAAATCAATATCTCTTGAAACTTTTTACTCATTATCAACAAAACAATGCATTATATACATTTCAGAGAAAAGTTGTGCGTAATTTTAACTTTTAAATTTGTATAGAACAAGGGAATTTTAAATCTCAGGTTGACTTAGAAAAAACACAATTCATATTTCACACAATATGGATATAATGTAATATCGTAAGACATACGAATATGGATATCTTACGAGTATGGATACCTTATCCCGTAGAATGGTTTATATTATTTTCTTGAACGGTTGAGATGAACGGTTTAGTCTTTAATATTATTAAATATTATTTTTTTCTATGAATTTTTTCAGTCTATTTGATTATATATCCTCCAGCCATTTCAAACATTTAACTTTCCACTTATTTTCTTCTTTCCATTTTGGTTTGATGGTTTTTGAACCCGTAGTCATTATAAAACAGAAGTAGCGTTATGCCATTTGAAAATCCATTGTTGGTTAAGGGAACCTATAAAGAAATCATTCAATCAGTCAAAGAGAAGGCTACCAATCGAAGCCATTCACTGATTGGTGACAATAGACACCTTGCATGGTTGGTATTTTGTGGATCCTTCATAGTGAGATGCATCCATTAACTAGTGAGTTACCACAAATTCAAAAACACAGTGTCATGAGTTGATATCATCATTATAATTTAGTTCATTCATATATTTCTATTTCCACATGTTTCACCTGAAACTTGATGCTAGCATAGCACACCGACGAGTGAGAAAATAATTACGTTATTTCAGAACCATTGAATGGACATTATCACAAGAGGAAAATCTACAATCAACCCCAATAGTGTGTCACAAAATAAAATCAAAGTGCATAAATCTAAGAGGATTCACCAATAAGAAGACTCGGGGGAAAGCATTTTTTTAGTTCAAACCCTAAATTTTAAAAAATGGAAGTACCTGTACTCATAGATACCGTGGTAATGTTTCTCAAAATACATATATTTTTCTCACGTGTAAAACAATTTTCCACAATAGCTTGGACAGAATTCCACAGAAACTGCTTTGGTAAACTCGTTTCCCCTCCTTTGAAATGAAATACGACAGGACTGCATACACACCATTTTTTTGAACCCATGAAAAGGGTTGCGACTAATCCCAGAAACAATGACACAAGTGTCATTGTTGCGAGAGGAAAGATCCATTACCTCTCCATGTCTGCCAACCATAAATGCATCTGCACCAGGTGCTTTATTCTCTTCTCCATTCCTTTTTTCCCTCAAACAATCAATCAGAGACTTTTAGTTAGATCAGAATAGGGAAATTGAATCAATTACTGAGACCAAAAACATACTATCGACTTCAACCCTACATTTATAAAGCGGATTTTATAACCCCGGTCATTCTCTATAAGTTTATATGTTCACATCAACCCCATCAACAACCAATGAAAGAAATTATTCAAAGAAATCATTTACTCCTAACTATGGAAGTGATAATCGGTTCTTTCCTTTGATAAATAATGTTGAATGTTTTAGATGTCATAATTTTGGACATGTTGCAGCCAGATGCAGTAGTAGAATGGTTTAAGCAAATAACTGTCACACAGAAAGATCATCAGCTTCTAGGTACTTTAAGGGATATTGTTTCTCTTGCAATATGTTTGGTCACAAAGCCATTGACTATTATAGAGGGACTATGAAACATATAATATGTTATGCTTATAACAAGTTTGGGCATATAGCAAAAGAATGCAAGAGCAAATTTCGGCCAACATACCAAAAGGAGAAAACATCATCACACTCCAAGGTATGGAAGAAGAAGGAAGTATAATAAAAAATATGTGGCATAGCTCAGTATACAGACATAACAGACTCAGGGGGAGCTGAAAGTGTGAAACTTCAGAATTCCAATTCTCATATGTAGTTATCATGAAGGCAAGTCATGTATATATGTGAGTTAGAAGTTGCACGGTCATGTATATGTTGGTTTGATGAAGAAGCAGTGGGACAAACTCAGGAAAAGGGGTATGATATGGTTCAATCAATTATCAATTATCTTTTCTATCCTGATTGATGATGATTACAATCTGATGATGATATGTAGAAGTGTTTTTGGCCCTCATAAATTGTTAATGACTTGATGAATAATTGGTCGATGATGATGCCTTGATGATTCTTACTAATAAATGCAATGATCAGATCTGACAGTGAACAGTTGGCACAAGTTCAGGGGAGCATATGCATCTAATAATGCATTGTTGACATTATAATAGAAGTCCTTGGTGCATGATGATACTTATACTACTTGATCCACATAGTTGTTTTGATTCAAATGAATCTTTTGAACATATATAGGTTGTTGATCTAGATGCTTCTGACAGATGCTTATGGTGCATATCATATATGGTGTATGATAGTTGTTAAGATGGTCTTGTTTCGATCATTGGTCCTTGTTATAAATATCTTGTGTATCAATTGATGCAAAGGTCATGTAAAGACCTATGATGTAATAATTGTTATATTCAGTCATGTAAGGACTTTTGAGATCATGTAAAATTTGGTATATCCCTACTTGTTTGGGTGACTGATGTATGTATGAGTCATTGGTGAAAGGAAGGTCATACTCACATAGTTGGGTTATAGGGTCATGCTATTCTTTTGAAAAACTATTTCTACAAACTCTTCATGTGCTCAGAGGGAGCATGGACAACATAGTGCATCTCTAAGGGGCAGAATATCTTGGTCCACCCTTTGCCCTTGATGTCAAAGGGGGAGAGTATCTTGGTATTGTTTGATATATCTAACAGATTCTACATCTTGATGTAATAAACACCAATAAGGTTGCCATCAAGTCCAAAGGGGGAGATTGTTGGCATTTTGATATAAGAGTTGTCCTTGATGGAAACTCACATATATGATGAATGATGGAAGTTCACAGTGAAATAGGTTAACAATAAATGATTACAGATAAGATTCCAAAGATTGAATAAAGAGAATGGTTTAAGAAGTATACATTGGTTCACCTTGTCCAAGTAGCGTATACATGCGGGTTCACAGAACAAAAGGAGCATATACATATGCGCACACTTTCACAGAAGGAAAAGCGCGTATGGGATGGAAAATTAAGGATAATGAATACCAGGTGTTCCTACCATGGTATTGACCCATGGTAATGAGCGCGGCAAAGAATATTGATACCATCAAAGAATACCAGCAGCATAACTATGGTTTTGGTCCAAGATATTGGAAAAGGATCTAATTATATAAGAACGAGAAGATCTAATTGCTAACACATGTTTTATTCTTTTAATGTTATGATCTGAGGATGTTTGAAGTCTAAAGTAGAAGTTATGAATTTGCAGATCTATGCGTTGGTTCACCATGGTGAAGGAACATATACATGTTGGTTCGGCACTTCAAAGTAGCGTATACATTATGAAATATGATGTTTGAAGTTGCAATTGGTTCTGGTTGTTGATGCAGAGTTTCGGGTTCAACTCTGTGTTCTGGTGACAATGATTTGATTGTTCAAATTGATTGATTGTGATTTGTTTTAGTGTTGATGGGTTTTAGTGATTGGTTGTATTCTAGTGGTGATTGATTTTGAGCTTCAATGTTACTGATGGGTCCAGTATAAAAATTGGGTGAAATGTGGCCTTAATATTGTGTTGGTGTGTACCAAGAGTATCCGTCTAAAAAATTATGAAACATGGTCCCTAGAGGAAGAGAGAAGGTTGTAGCCTTCTGTAGGTTGATGCCTACATATAGGCCAATACAAGAGCTAGGGGGTTGGAGCTCCCTTCCAGTAGCAGTTGGAGAATGAGTGAAGGTTGGAGCCTTCTGTAGGTAGGCGCATATGTACTAGTAAACATATCAACTAGTACAAGAGCTAGGGGGTTGTATCTCCCTTTCATTAGTAGCTGGAGAATGAGAGAAGGTTGTAGCCTTCTGCAGGTGGGTGCCTGCGTACTGGTATGGGTCTGCACTAGTACAAGATTGTTAAAAGTTTTTTCTTATATTAAAAGAAGATAGAGACGACATCAGCAAGTGGTTTTTCTATCGCATTGGGTTTCCACCTTAAATCTTGGTGTTCATGTGTGTTGCTTATGTGTAATGGTTTATTCTGTTATTAATGCACATGGTTACTATTTAATAAAGTATTGATGCACTGATTAAAGATCAACATATGAGGAATTAACTAAATCATAAGTTCATTGGATATACGTTGGTTGCCTTAATAACAGTTGTGTGCACATGCGAGTTCCATTCACTCAAGTAGCTTATACAAATATGATTATGAAATGAAAAAGTTATTGATTTGTAAATACTAATTCACGCGCCCCCCCCCCCCACTCTCAATATTATTTCCAACATAGGGGTCTCATACTTATCTGAGATTCGCTATGAGGCATTGTTTCCTTATCACATTAGCTGCATTATCATCTATTAGGCCATATATACATTGTTCATTCATTTACAAGTAAAAACTTGATGAGATCCATACATAGCCACTGTCATAATGCATATTCATAACCATCATAATAACAATATAAATACCAAGGAAACAACATCCATATAATCCACATATAAACCAACATAATACTAACGAATTAACAAGGAGAAATAACCTCATATTAATGATGTAAAGGCCAACCAGGTTTAGGACATCCACAAACCACCTGACCATAGACATGGCTGAGCCAAATCTCTCTTCATCTAGTCACCCTTGTGCCATATTGCAAGAATGAATGTGGGATCTCATGCAACAATCCATCAAAACCGAAGCAGGACCTCCAGAGGCCAAACGACCTCAACCCATCAAACAAGGGTTCCACCTCAAGGTCGGACATCACAAACCATCACCAAATTGGTCTATACTCAAGCCTCTCTTTCACATCTGAGGGTATTTGGCTATGATGCATATGTACATGTTCCAAAGGAGAAAAGAACCAAGTTGGATAGTAAATATGAAAGGTGAAACTTTATTGGGTATAAGGATGGTTTAAAAGGTTATAATATTTGAAACCCATAAACAAGGTTGTGTACAACTAAGATGTGGTGTTTAGAAAGGTGAAAGATGTTATTAGGCATGAAGTCCTACCAAAGGAACTTGAGAAGAAAGAGCTTGAGCTAAAGGAAGAAGAATTAGACTTTAGAGGAGAACAAGAATCAAAAGATGAAGAGCCACACACTCCATTTGTGAGAAGATCAGTGCAAGAAAGAAGGCAACCAGATACTAGTCCATCTGATTTTTGCTCAAATTTTTCTTTATCTACTATTGATGATGATCTTAGAATTGTTAGGGAGGCAGTAGATTCAGAGGATGGTAAACTCTAGAAAGAGGCCATGGTTAATAAAATGGCATCTTTGGACAAAAATGAGGCTTGGGATCTGGTGGAGTTGTCGGATGGAAGGAAACCCATTGGAAGAAAATGGGTGTTTAAGAAGAAGATGAATGCAGAAGGCAAGGTGGAGAAATACAAACCTTGGTTGGTAGAAAAAGGTTATTCCTAAGTGCTAAGAATTGATTTTGGTGATATTTTTTCTCCTGTTGCCAAGGTAGGGTCTATTAGATTACTTTTATATGTTGTTTCTACTTTTGATTTTGAGGTAGAACAGATGGATGCGAAAACATCATTTCTTGACAGGGATCTAGAAGAAGAGATCTACATAAAGAAACATGAAGGATTTGCAATGAAGGGAAAGAAAGAACTGGTATGCAAGTTAAAAATTCTTTGTATGGGTTAAACCAGTCGCCAAGGATGTGGTATCATAAATTTGATACATTTATACGAGGACTTGGCTTCACTAGAAGCAAAGCAGATCACTATGTGTATTTTAAATTAATTGGTGACCGTGTTATTTAGCTAGTCTTGTATGTGGATGATATGTTGCCGATTGGAAATGACAGAGAAATTATCTAGGATTTGAAGACCTAATTGTGCTCCAAATTCTACATGAAAGATCTTGGTGTTGCAAACTATATTTTGGGCATGGAAATTAAATGAGATCGGGAAAAGAGGAAGCTCTGGTTAAACCAAAGGAAGTATTTCAAGACAATACTGCAAAGGTTTAATATTCAGGATAGTAAATCGGTGAAGGTTCCTATTCCCATAGGTGTAAAGTTGCCTATTGAACAGTGTCCCAAGATAGAAAAAGAGGAAGATGACACGTCCCTTGTCCCATATGCAAGTGTAGTCGGTAGCCCGATGTATGAAATGATATGTACTAGACCAAAAATTGCACATGCAGTGGGAGTATTGAGTAGGTTTAAGTCAAAATGAGGTAAGGATAATTGGACATTAATGAAGCAGGTTTTCAGGTATTTGCATGGCACTAGTGATTATGGTATGTGCTATCAAGGAAGACTAGGACTAGAGAAAGTTTTAGACATTCATGGCTTTGTTGATGTATAATGTGCTATAGATCTAGATCAGAGAAGGTCTAAAAGTGGGTATGTGTTTAACCTATTTGGATCAGCAGTCAGTTTGATGAGCAAGAGACAGTCTACAGTGACACTTTCAAGTACAGAGGAAAAATACATGGCAGTGACTCATGCAAACAAGGAAGCGGTTTGGTTGCAACGATTGTGTTCAAGTATGGGGTTAGCAAAACTATATATAAGGATATATTGTGACAACCATAATGCATTTTTATTGGCAAAGAACCTTTGCTTATCATTCAAAGACAGAGCACATTGATGTTCAGTATCACTTTGTGAGGTAGATGGTTGAGGACAAAAAGGTGTTGTTGGTAAAGGTGGACACTTTGAAGAATGTTGTAGATGCATTAACAATGTTTGTGAGCAATGAAATTTTTTCTTGGTGTAGAGAAATAATGGGCATTGTAGGGCTAGGCCAATGACTAAGCTCTCCTATGTACCCCTATATTAGCTAGGTGGACTCACCTATGGTTTTGTGCATGGGTTTCACACATGGTTTTGGGAATGACGGTTTTCTGCCCATGGTATTTTCAAGATCTAGTAAAGGGAACTACGTTTATGTTCTAATCCAAGGTTATTGGATTGGGGTTTATGAATGCTTCAACATTTATATATATGTGTATTGTAACATTGAAAGGGACATAAAGAAAAATCATTCTGGTAGTCTCGGTTTTGGGATCCAGGGGAAAATATATGTGTATTTGTTTTATATTCTCATCATTGTTTATTATATGTTTTAGAATTTTTCTACAGGTAATTTATGTACAGGGTTAAAACCTTTAAAACGTAAGTGACCTTTGTCATTTGATTACACTTTTTGGATGCCTAAAATTAGTCTCCATCACCTTTTATTTATACACAATAGAAGGGCTCCAACAAATCACATGTGTGGGCTTGAAAACTTTTCAAGTGACATAAAATAACTCTGGCTGACTTGGGCAATTCCTGTACAAACCCAACAACTACAATAAAAAAATCATTTCTCCACTTCTAGAGCTCAGATTTCGATGATTTTCACTACCCCTTTCTCCTCTAAGGGTTCTCTAACACCTCCAAGTGTCAAATCATTGAAACTACTCATGGATTCACACCCACCAGCTTTGGTGAAAATTCCACATCTTGGGTTCCAAGCCCACAATACCCTATTGAGGAACTTCAACCTCCAAACCCTGAACCCTGGGGCTTGGAGTACCTCCCAAGCTACCAAAAATGAACAAAGTGTACCCATAAGAATAATTCTATGAGATGTTTTGTTATTGTGCTCTAGAATCCCTCCATTTTGCCTTGTGCATGTCAAGTTAAATCTCTCTCTTGATCCAATCGACCAATCCTTAGACCTATTTGTTTATCCTACCAAAAATCAAGCCTAATCTCTTTTTTTCTCCCTCCATTTATCCTACCAACTATCAAGGCTAATATCTCCACAAATTCATCCATTCGTTGTATTATATGTGAAGCATAAGTCAAATCCCAATCTTTCTATGAACCCCTCCATTTATAATCCTATCATCAAATTCAATACCTCTTTATAAAGCCATTTTTTTATTATAAAGTAAGTAATTTATATTCCTTTAGTTAAAGAATATAAATATGTCGCTTCAAAAGTTTGTTCTGGTATACCACTAAGGGAACCAAGCTAGATAGAGATCTTCAAATGTTTTAGTACCCTAAAAGAAAAGATATGAGTAAACCCATCATAAAAAAATTAAAAAACAATTTTGATTGTTGGACCTATGGGGCCATCTCTAAATAAAAAAAATATTGAACTTAAACGTATAAGTAGAAAAACTAAAAGTCTGCAAGACAATTAAGCTGACCACTCAGAATTTGTAGCTTCAGTTGGAATGGGCTCCTTGTTTTTATCTAGAGAGTATCCAGGATCATGGGGGATGCAAAATTATTCTCTATGTTCTCAATCCTTCAATGGACCATTACTATATTTACCTCTGCATTTGATTCATGGTCAAGAGGATGCATTCCTTCATCTTGTTTATGTTAACAAGAACTCCACCTTGAAGAAATTTGAGCTGCTAATAAATTTCCACCATTTACATGTGCAGGTTGTAGCAATATTTAGTGTGCCCTAAATCCATGACCCAGTCTACCACCTCTGTTAGAAATATTTTATCTGCGACAATGCATCTTTCATTTGTTAATTTTTGTTCTACTTGAGTGATTTCCTATTGAGCCAATTGAGGGGTAAGATTTTGATATCTAGTTGTTGAGCTCTTGTCCCACACCTGTCATGTAGAATGACCCCATTCTTGGTATTACTATCAATGAATAAACAACAATCTAACTAGGGAAGACAACACTCCCACTTTTTGCGATCCCTCCCTTATTATTTGTGATAGCAACAATGTCGCTTTCAACCTATTTTTCTTAATTCATTATCACAATTTGGAAACCTACATTTTGTTTTTTTGTTTTTTTACCATTCCTTTCTTAAACAAAATTATAATAATACAAAAAATTAGAATGAAAGCCTCCATTCTTTATGCATGCATGATCTTCTGTCTGCTTGTGGTGTAAATCTTATCCGCAACCAGTACGGCGATCAACCTGATTTGTGAGGGGTATTTCAAAGGGGAAATGATATATTTTTTTATGCTATTGCTTTATTCCATGTTTTTTTACAACATTCCATTTTATTCCAAACTTGCAGGATCACACCTAAAACCTGGAATGCCTCAACTTCCCAACTCAGCAAGATGCCAATGCATGAAACTTGTAGTCGTCGAATCACTTTGATCTGTAATGAGACCGTCATCGTCTATCTCTTATGGATATATTGTATTCATTGGCTACTTAAATTGACAATTCCCCATTGAATGCAACATCAGCTTGGAATTTCATCACAATAGTTGTTCTGTCTTGGTTGTTTCTCAAGTCTAGCAGGAATTGTTTCTTCTAATTTGCTTGGCGATTTTAATTCCCCTACACACACCATTTTCATTTGGATAACTTCACGTATGGGTGACGACTGTACCTAGGTGACATGTCATTTTGTAGTCATCAATCATTGTTCACGCAACGCCCCTATTGATCGTTCTCAGTGGTTTCTCAAGGCTCCAACAACAACTGTAATATGTCACTTGGATTGTTTTCTATGTTGACCCGTCATAATTAAATAACAAATATTCCTGTCATAGTTTTCATACAACCCCGTGCTAAGTATAAATCGAATTTTATTTTAGAATTTCAGTATTATGGATGAGACTGCTTTAACCAGTATATATATATATATATATATATATATATATATATATATATATCAACGTTACATGTAGGTGTGGGGAGGCGCCCTTAAATTGATAGAAAATGTGGTAGGGTTTGTTGAAGTTCTTTGCCACCAATTCTCAATTTTTGACTCCATACGGTCTTATTTGACCCTGATGCAGTAACTTTTAAGGTGTTCTTGAAAATCCACTTCCCTATGACATAAAACCTCAACCCATTAATTCTAAAGGCCTTAAAGTAATAACATGTTATGTCTGGTGGACTGTTATTTATAACGATATTAATAATTGGATTCATCCTCAAAGAATTTCTAATTTCCTTTGATGATAGGAAATTAATGATGATATGCACTTGTTTTTAATTTTTTAATTTTTACGTTTATCCTTTGCCACTTCTTTTTGGGCTTATCATATTTTGACCAACAAAGTTCAACATATATATATATATATATATATTATTGGTTCAACATCTCCCTTCAAGAACTTCTTAATATTGGTAGGATCTGAGTGTTAACGCTCACAACTTTCTTATGTCTTATAGAGGTGGATTGTCCCTTTGGGCCTACCCCGGAAAAGTAGCCACCAAGTTCCATCAATTAAATTTTTTTCTTTGTTTACGACTAAAAATTTACCATTTTCTTAGGTAATATTTTCCTCCTGGTGTCACAAGTATTATTTCGATCCCTATACCCAATACACAACCTAGA
This sequence comes from Pinus tabuliformis, assembly GCA_031772625.1. Lineage (NCBI taxonomy): Eukaryota > Viridiplantae > Streptophyta > Pinopsida > Pinales > Pinaceae > Pinus > Pinus tabuliformis. Next base: position 81,220,549 of record CM062816.1, read on the forward strand.
AGATACATAATAAATGTAATAAACTTCCTCTATGTTTTACAGGAGTCATGAAGGGAACACTTAGATCCATTTATATAGCTTATAAGAAAGATACAATCACTAGGCATGTATGATAGATCAAGCATGCAACTTAAAACATTCCTTGGAAAATCAACATAGACATTTGTAGAGTGTTATCTTAAGTTTACTGTGGCCAACTTAGCCGTACATTGTGTTTATAAGTCTACCACCTAAAGTATTCTGACCAACCCGTGGTTCAACATGCATAACTGGAAAATTTAACCTCATCGGAAACGATGATCAACAACTTATACAATTAGAATCCTTATTTCCTAATCATTTCACATGCAACAAAGATATTACCTGTTGATGAATTCCACTACTATCTCAACCATTAATCATATGACTATCTCAGAACAATGGCTTCATATAAACCATAACATAAACATTAAAGCCCACACCCTGCCTTTATCATTATTCAAATTTCACAAATACTGGCATATGTCTTAGCGACTACACCCACTCCATCAAGAAATATGTATAGTAACGACTATTTCAAGCATAGTTGTTCATCATCACATAACGCAATAGGAAAAAGTAACAATATAACCATTATCACATCAAATTCACATTGTCTATACCTCTACTAATTTTAACATGGACTTCATTAATAAGCCATAAATTTCACATGCAACCATAAAATTATCTTGTGAAATCCATTAACACTGATAATCTATAAAAGTCGCATACAATTCCTTTAATCATTTCAGCAAAAGAATAAAATATCAAGGTAAGTGATGAGCCCCAAAAATGGACAATTATTTGGGCTCATTCAACCTCCTAATTTGACTTAATCCACCATTATCATTAGTTTATTGCATGTTTTTTATTATATTTATGTTAATAGAGTGAATTTGGTTAGTCATTATGCCAACAAGTCTAATGGGTGCTTTGTGTAGCCTTTTTCGTCAACTTGGAGACAAAATTGAAGGTCTTAATGAGCACTTGGCAGCCAAATTCGTGGGAGAACAAGCTAGAGGATTTGTAGGAAGGTGTCCCCTTCATTTATGGGCCCTTACCTCGAATTCTCCACCATCAGCTCGGAGTTCAAGGGCCACCGAATCGATCAGCACAAGGGTAGCCAAGGAAGTCAAGTAGGACTGCTGTTAACTACAAGTCTTGGGCAGCTGAGTCCCTAAATTTTAGGAGGATTGTTGGGTCCTCAAATTGTATAAATAAGAGGGCTTAAGACCTCATTTCAGTTAGTCAACTTGGGTTAGCCAGTGTAAGCCAGTTTTGGCATGATGTTAGACTCATGATTATGATCTTTTAATAAAGGCAGGCAGCTTTGGATTCAATTCTGAGTTTTTAAGGGAGCTATAGCTCTCAGGTTAGGGCCCAACCTGAGAGCAATAGACCTCCTCTTCCTTGTATTGTTACTTATTTCCTTTCAGCACTTTATTTCCTTATTTGACATGCATTTAAAAAAACACAGTCTGCTGATTTGATTTCTTTTATGTGATTGAGTAGGATTAGTTTACAGTTCAAGTGCTTTTAGTTGCTTAGATTAGAGTAGGAGGATTGTAATTCATTAGAGCTCCAAAAAAGGTTGATAGTGCACTTGCTGCCATCTCTGTTTAGAGATTGGGGGTGTGGGCTGTACCAACCACCAAAAAATGCAGTCTTATGCTTTCATGCAAGCTGCCACACAGTCATTTCAATTGTAGATCCATCCATGCATTCTGCTCTTGAGCACTACTGCTTCGTTCCAACACCATGCACGATTTTTCTCCACACTTTACATTGCTGTTCATTGGGTTAATAACACAGTTAGAATAGGTTGATGGAATTCTTGGTTTTGTGCAAGACATAGAGGATTTGTTTCTTTTACACTGCAAAGCATCACTTTATCGTGTTCTTCTTCTTCTCAACCATGCTTGAAGCCACTTGCTCGACCTCTGTTCAGCTCATTAGCCTTCCAACCCTTCTACTTCTCACGTAGCTCCATCTTCTTAACTTTTCCTTGCTTCCACCCCTCTATTCACCAACCAACTGTACCCACTCTTTCCTCATCTCATATCTCTGTCCCTGAGCCACCACAAACTCCTCCTTCACCTTACCCATCCACCCATACAACTCCTCCATCACCCAAAACTCCAACTACAGCACATCCTGTAGAAGTTAGCAGACTTCCTGTAGAAATCCCGAGCTTCCTGTAGGATCCCCTGCAGACATCCTGTAGAAGCCTGCAAACTCGGTTGCCGAGCATCTGAACATTGTGGACTCCTGTGGAATGATGTTAGGGATCCCCTGGAACCTCTCCTAGCCCTCCTGACCTTTCCCAAGCTTTCTCTCCCTTCGCACTACCCCTGCACAGTCAAACCCTAATAAGAAACAGAACCATAATAACTCCAACCACTTAAGCAAAAATACAAAAACAATGTTCTTTTCAATAGAAGTAGTTTAAGTTCATGCATTTCATATCACTAGCAGTAATGGCATCATTTCTAGAAGTTTTCACTCTCACTATTGCATCATAGAGGTTAAACTAGTCAGATTAGGGTTTACTAGGGTTTCCATGTTTTGGTTGGCTTTCAGTTCATTTTTGCAAAGTAGATTAATTTCCTTTGAGATAGCCTTCGTCCATCATTTAGAAAGCTTCTTCTGAGAACATATAGAAGTTGGCTTGAGCCCTAGCGGACTTGTGCCAGCTGACCAAGTGACAGCTGCGACAAGAGCTAGTACTTGTGCATACAACACCGTCGCTTCCAAGTTTGTTACGAACTACCAGGTTGATAAAATTAGAGACAGGAAGCTCCAGGAGTTGTAGAATTATTGCTACAATACTGGAGCCCACCAGTAAGAACCCATACAATACATTCCACGCATATGAAGCTGACTAAAACACCACTTGGAGGGAGGAGCACCACCACCCAACCATGAATCACCTCTAATTCCCCCCGAGCCGAAGATCCTGCCAAGGATCAACTATCCTCAATTGATCAATGCACTTGGTATTTAATAGCATCACCACACACTCGTTATTTAATACCGTCTTTTATGATTTAGTTCCCATTAGCGGCGTCCCAGTTTTATGGATTTTTCCATTTGCCTTGATCTTTTCTAGAAAAGCTCATCTTTTTCTCCCACGAGGATTTTCCTCATAAAATCTTTCCTTTATCTCCTGCAAAGCTTTTATGTCTGATGGATCTTTTTCCCCCATCCATTCGATGGACTTGCAATCCATCCAAGCTTATCTAGAATCACATCTAGAAGATTTATCATGAACGATTCATCTCTATCCAATTCCTCATGGCATTTGGAAAGCATATCCTCTCTCTTAGTGCTCCACCCTCCAAGTGATTTATTTTATTAATTTATTTAATAACACATTTGCTTTTCATATTACATATCACCTAGCTTTCCTCAACTTAGGTTTAGAATAGTTTAACCCACAAAGGAGGGTATCAAACCTAGCTTTCCTCAGCTTAGGTTTACAAACATTTAACACACAAGGAAGGACATCACACCTAGCTTTAACTTAGCTTAGGTTTACAATAATTTAATACACAAGGGAGGGGTGTTACAGGTGAAGTTGAAATGAAGAATATTATTAGAGATTCCATTGACAAGCGTCTGGTGGCCTACCTAAAGGTCACTTCAATGGAAAGTCTAGATCTATGCCTTGCTTGCAATAAATTTGGCCATTATGCGAGGGAGTGTCCAAATAGAAGGTACACATCACATGATGGTGATCACAATCATTCCAGGGGAATTTTTAGTGATTGAAGGAATGACAGGTATAATGGAAAAGGAAAAAGGAATGCAGCACATCAAGGAAATGGTTGACTTTCCAAGAAAGAAATGAACTTCAGGTATGAAGAATCAAATGTTGTTTCTGATAAGAAAAAGAAGTATTATCTTGTATCGGCCCTCTCCTCTACCTCTCCTCTAGACTCATTGGGAAATTTTCTTATTGATAGTGGTGGCTCAAGGCACTTCACCAGATATAAGGAAACACTCTCTAATCTAATAGAGAAGGAAACAAACTTGGAGATTATACTTGGAAATGATGCCACCTATCCCGTAAAGGGTGTAGGGAATGTTACTCTTCAATTGGATCGGGGTAACTCGCAAGAAGTTCTTTATGTACTTGATCTCAAGAAGAACGTGGTGTCCATTTCGGCAATGGAAGACAAAGGTTACAAGGTGGCATAGCGATGGAAAGGTTTGCGTTTGGAAAAGGAATGTTAAAAGATGATCTTACTCTTGGGTTCAGGGTTGGAACTTTGTATCAAGTTGCAGGAAGTCAATTGGGACCATGTCGTGTGACATATCTCTTCAATGGCACCAGAGGTCTGTCCATCTTCATTATAAGGCCCTACCTGATGTGAGTTAGATAGTGACGAGGATGTTTGAATTCAAATAAGAGAATGAAGGTAGATGTCCAAGATGTACCGAAGGAAATCTTACAAGGGGAGAAATCCTCTCATGTAATAGCAAGACCACATATGTGGAACAACCCGAGGGGTTTGAGATTCATGATCAGGAATCTCATGTATCCAAGTGGAAGAAAGCTCTCGATGATTTAAAGAAAGCACAGCAGGATTGGTGTGAGAGGATTGACAGCTAACTGATGAATATGATATTCACTAAGACTAAAGCCGATCCAAACCATTGCTTTAATGTTGTGGATTATATACCTCTCATACTGTTATATTATGTGGACAACCTCTTTTTGACAGGTGCAAACCCTCTCATTTGCAAAAGTAAGAGGGAGTTGGATTCCGGATTTGGAATGGTGGACTACAAGCCCATGACTAACTCAATGGAGCTCGATTTAAGAAGTTATGTGGTAGTGCTGCTGGACCTGATTTGGGAAATGCCTCTGAGTTTCTTTAAATCATGGTCAGATTGATGTTCTTGGTGAACTCCAGTCTGGATATATGTTTTGCAGTTAGCATGTTGAGCCAACATATGGCTGAGCCTCGTCACTTACATTGGATTGGTGCCAAGAATCTTCTAAGATATCTTCGGGGCATAATCACTCATGGTCTAAGATAAACTGCTAGAAATGTGAGACTACATGGTTATTCTCATACTGATTGGGCAGGTAGTGTGATTAATTACAAAATCAATTCTAATTGTTATTTCTTTCTGGGTTCTACCTCGATATCCTGGATGAGCACCGTTGAGGCCGAATACATAGCTGAGAGCATGACCTCCTCTAAAGCTATCTGGTTGTGGAAGCTCTTCAGTGAGTTGTTTGGACATGTGCTGGATACCATCGTGATCTTCTGTGACAACTAGAGTGGGATTCTATTGTTGAGGAATCCCGTGTTTTATGATCGCTCCAAGAATATAGACATCAGGTACCACTTTATCTAGGATATGGTGTAACGAGGAGCAATAGGGATCCACCGCATTTGGGACTGATGTGAAGTCTGTCGATATTCTAACGAAGTCCCTGGGAAAGGTCAAATTCTTGACTTTTCGAGAATGAATAGGAGTTGTGGAGAAACCCTCCCTTGAGGGTCCTGTATGTCATGGAAATTGAGCTCTGGGAGCTCTAGGGGCTTGGGGGTACTTCTTGGAGCGATGAGAAACCATAGGGTGAGCGGTTCAGCCTTGCCCTAGTGGTTTGCTATGTAGGCAGAATGAGTGGTTCATCCTTCTCCTGTTGAGACACAATCATAGGGTGAGTAGTTCAGCCTTCCCCTAGTGATTTGTTGTGTACAGGGTGAGTGGTTCAGCCTTCCCCTGGGATACCCCATGGCGACATGTAGGTAGGATGAGTGGTTCATTCTTCTCCTACTGAGACATTATACCCATGTAGTCTTGGACTCAGGGGAAGTACCTCTCATCTGGCCAATGAGCAGGGAAATGAGGATAGGGACCATAGTACTATCGATGGATGCATCGTGTACTACTAGTACCATACTCCCTATGCTAGGATGATATTGATCTGGGATCAATTGGAACTGACTTTGGGTCAGTAAGAGTGGAATGAGACACTCTCTTTATTTGGAACTGATTTTGGATCAGTAAGAGTGGTATGAGACACTCTCTTTATTTAGAATTGATTTTGGATCAGTAAGAGTGGCATGAGACACTCTCTTTATTTGGAACTGATTTTGGATCAGTAAGAGTGGTATGAGACACTCTCTTTATTTGGAACTGATTTCAGATCAGTAAGAGTGGTATGAGACACTCTCTTTATTTGGAACTGATTTCAGATCAGTAAGAGTGGTATGAGACACTATCTTTATATGGGACTGACTTCGGGTCAGTAGAGAATGGTATGATACATTCTCAATCACTTCTTCTTCTTAGTTCAGCAGAGTAGAGAAGAGCAAAGCAGTACAGAGAAGTGCGTTGATGGCAGAGATAGTACGGTCTGTCAGATGGATTAGTAGATGGAGTTCTCCCTAGTTGAGAGGGAGTGTTAAACTTTGCAACTAGGGCCAAACTCCATGTGGGTCTTCATATTTATGAGCGCTGATATTTTTCTTGAATTCCTCTCATCGAGAGATGTAGGATTGATCTAAAGATCATCTGATTCCGACATGTATTCATGGAGATATGGATTTATTTGTGTTATGTGACAATTCATCAAGGTCGGCTAGCAACCAAATTATCCCCACTTATCCTCAACATTTTATTATAAATAGAAGAGGACTTCAAGTCATTTTATACACACACCTCTTGTGGTATCTCTCTTCATTGGTTTGGGTTTTGGTGAAAGAAATATTTAGAGGAAGTGCCTTATATGCTTGACTAATGAGATCTAGACGCAGTCATGGAGGAGTCTTATATGCTGCCATGGAGGAGTCTTATATGTTTTCGTGGAGGAGTCTTATACGCTTCCCTAATGATTCCTAATGACAACCATGAAGTAGAATTATATGCTTTCCAAGTAATGTTTCCCTATTCGCAATCGAATGAAGGAAATCTAGTTGCAGAGATCATGCCCTAGCCGCAGTCCTAAAGCACCCTAGCCGCAGGTCTAGAAGAGACCCTAATTCGTTGTGAGAAGAAGCCCTAAACGCAACTAAAGAAGATACCTCTATCTGATGCTCTAAGAGGACTAAATCTGCAGTCTATTAGACCCTAATACGCAGCTTCAGGAGGAGACATAATTTGTTGTCAAAGAGTCACATAAACAATTTAGAAAGGCTTCTATTTGTTGTCATAAAAAGCTCTTACACATCTGACCTAGCCGCAATTTGTGAGGCCCTAAGAGGAGGCCTAAAATTGCAGCTAGAAGAGCCCTAATCTTAGCTTGAAAGGGACTCTAAGTAACAGCTAGAAGGTTGGACCTAGCTATTACATAGTGTTTTGCCACTATCCCTGTACTCCCTGTCTACGATCTTGGAGGACCTCTACAATGTACCCGACATGCTTTCCCATCATGAAGAAACTCCCAGTATTTCCCTCTTCATGAGAAGAATAATTCCCCTTTGCATCATTTCCAAAGAATCTTCCTTCTATCCTAGTTTACAAGAGCCAAAGCTTCGATGTCTAGAAGCTTTGTAACGAAATTCTAGTAGATGGTTGGTATGGATAGAGCCGAGGAAATCAGTTTGGGATCCTTTCCCCTATTAGGATGGGACAAACTCAAGGGATAAGACCTTCTCCCATGATGAGAGGAACCATCTACCATCCATCCAAGCTATATAAGCCTCTCTTTTTTCCAAGCAAAAGCTAGTTGGAGTTTTGGAGCAAGTGTGAATAACCAGCAAGCCATTTATAGCTTATAGCTTTCTAGTGTGCGTTTGAGGGATAATAGTGTGATTTTGGTTTGGTTTGAGACTAGAGGGAAAGAGGCCTTAAAATTCAATTTCTTGGGGCTATCCATGAAGTGCTAGCAAAAGTGTGGGAACCTAGATATGTCGGAGGAGACCAACAACGTCAAGGCACCAGTTGTAATCTCTTTCTGATTTATATTAATGCAACTATAGATTGATTTCCTACATGAAGTGTCATTTTATCTTTATGGCTTAATGTTCCTTGACCTATTAAGTAGGATGAATACAATATTGCATGCTGTCACATTTATTGTTGTTGTTGTTTTCTTGTTTCAGGTATTCAAAGGAAGGAAACAGAAGATAGCTGGAGTGAGGAAGCAGGACCATCACCAAGCGGAATAGCATTCTAAGAGGTAGGCCCTCGTAATTGATTCTAGCTTAAGGAGATTTTCCATAGATTGTTTGCTTGTGGCTAGACCTACTCTCTTGGGCTAGAGGAATTATTTGTGTCCACACTGAGAATTTACCTGCACCACAAATTGGTGACTCTGCTAGGGAGCCAATCCTTCTATTTGATTGATTGTCATTTTATGGTTTTGTGTGAAATTTTCTAGTATCATCATTTCCCTTTAGTGTTCTCTGCTTTGCTTGGTTTGCTTCTCTCAGCCTGAAATTTACAATGGCAAGTCTGGTCTTAGCCTTTGAAAATTTTTATTTTTTTCCTTGAATCCTCAGTCAGCATGTTTATTTTTTTGACAATCGCGCCGATCAGTGCGAGTTTCTCACAAACAGTCGCGCCAACCCCCTTTTGGCACGTGTTTTCAGTTAGGTTGTCACGCTGATTCCTGTAGGTGAAGATCAAGGTTTACCCTAGATCATATCCAGTGTGTCTTACCCTTCTAATTTCTATCTCTCAGCTCATTTTGACTGTGTTCTCCTTGGCTGGAAAGCTCTTTTAGTTTGCTTTGTATGATTGGGTAATTTCCATTTCCTTCACTTGGTTTCTTGAGTTCTTGGATGGTGTATAACTGTAGGGCATCTAGGTCATCACCCATTCACTTGTTTTCCTACTTAGAAAGTCAAGTCCATAGTCAAATTTTCTCCTTGCATTTCATTTGCTTAGTCCTTTCATTGCTTCGATTTCCATTTAACAAGTTTGAAAAGTTTAGTTTAGTGTTTGAGCGTCTCTTTTCGGGCACAAATCACATTGCCCATCTTGTTTTTGGCTCAATATTTGCTTCATTTTTTTTTTTCTAAGTAAGTGCTAATTCTATATTAAAAAAGGAAAATATTTACAGAGCTTTTAGATTTTACAAAAGAGGCCGAGGCCATTCTTTGAGCTGAAAAGGCTTGACAATCTGTCTATCCGCCTTTACTTGAAACCCAGAATCACTATCTGCCCTATGATTTCTTGAAGACAAAAAACTAATAGTCCTGCTGACAGAGATACTGTGGCCACTAATAGAGTAGTGCCATATTACATTGTGAGCTTTAAAGCAAAAAAAGATTACTGCTATGACTTGGAACCAGCAGCAGTATCTGTAGAAAGCTAGAGAGTTGAAAAAGCTAGAGAAAGACATAAGAAACGAAGACATTAAGACCAAAACCGGAAGAAATCACCGGAGTAGATTATGTAAGCTGGCTGGCCGGGTCCGCTGGAACGCTGTCACCATAGCTGGGGGAGTCAATCCAGATGACCATCCCTTCTTCAGGATCAGGGAGAACTGGGACACCTGGGACGTCTTCGGCAACATTCAAGTCTGGAAGTTGCAGAATTTCCTGAATAGAGAGATCGTTGCCTGAGTCCTCCCGTGGTTCTGCTGGCTGTGCTAAAACGCTGGGAGCTGGAACCTCAGCATCGCGTCTCGTCCGGTGAACCAGACCCGTCATATCCGCAATAAAAACATCATTGTCATGAGCTCGGGGAGGGGAGCTAGGGTCCTCTTCCGTGATAAAAACTGAGAAATTTACCACAACTTCTGGATACGCTAGGCGGCTTGGGAAGCGAAAGCGAAAGGATTGATACGTGCCCTGCGGAAGCAAGCACTCCTGCTCAGAATCATCCGTATCTGGTGAAGGGGGCGCCTCGTTGATTGGAGAAACAGGCTGCACACTGCCCTTGTCCGAGCTTACCCTCACCCCAGATCTTCCCCCTCTTCTGGGGATACCTCTATCCCTTGGCATATTGCCAGAAGCAGCAGAACCGCCTTTACTGCAAGAATCTCTGCGAGAATGAGCGGGATAGCTTCCTCTGAAACGCCTGTGCATAATTTGCCCGCGATGAGCCAGAATACAATGGCAGGTTCCTATAAATAATAAAATTGTCATAACTGCAGCGCGTGGGAGTCTCTTGGCACCTCCCCTGCTACCCTTGGAGCTCTGTGCCACCAAACCAGATGTTAATGCCATCCCACGCCTGCTCTGAGTTGGCCTTAAGGCCGCGTCCCGTCGGCTCCTCTGCATTCGCTTGAAACCTTGCGCTGCCCCTCCAGAAATGAATGCTCTCCGACGCCGTTCCGGTAGCATCCTAAATGCCATGTCCCGTCGGCCCTGCTGCTGAGTTAATGCTGCCGTCCGATGACCACCGCGATGACAGCAATACTCACAGCAATTACCAAAGCTCTCCACGCGCAGGGGATGAGGATCTGTCCTGCCTCCCAGTGGCTTAAGCATTGGAGTTAATGCCAAGTACTAACACCCGCATCCGGGTGTCAATATTTGCTTCATTAGTTTTGAAAGGAATTCTCTTTTATGCTCACTTATGATTGATTGTATTGCAAATGTTTCATTGAAGTGTGAAGTGTTTGTGAAAGATTAATTCTGTCATTTCAATGAGAAATACATAATTCTAGTTTGTTGCATCAATATGTTACATTAGTTAGCATCATTGAAGGCTAGATTTGCATCATCACTTGCATTGAAAATGAAATGAATTCTCTTTATTAGTGAAAGGGCTACTTGAAGTGCATTTGATAGGAAAGTTAGGAATTGGAAAGTGTTTTTCATCATTTTTGTTTTCAAAAGGCGAAATAGTGAAAAGCTAATTTTCTTTCAATTGCTTGTTTTGTTGCATTTGAGTGTGATTTCTACTCTCATTAGTGTAGACAATTTATCAAATTGAAAGGGTCCTGTCTCATTTAGCTGCATATAGGTGTTTTTGAGTCACATCGATAAGGCCTGAAAACCGAGACATAATTTCAAAATAACTCTAAAATGTACTCAATTAACCTAAGGTGCATTTGAAATCTAACGATCACATCTTAGAAGGTCTAGGCTAGAGACGTGTTCCAATGTCTTAAAACCTAGTAGCTGTCGTCTACTTTGGCACTAGATAGTGATAGTACGGACTTGTGCTCCCCTTACCGTCAAGTATATAAAGGGAGACCCCAGTAGGTTGCAATCCTTTATCCATATGAAGCCGATTCTACCGCCTTGTAAACATGATACACCGAACATAACATTTGGGGAGATTGCCTGCCCGTACTTCTCGATTCGCCGGGAGGTATTCTACAGTTCACGGTTACCTGGTAATCCCTTTTACCTAGATCATCCTGGGTAGTCATTTTGATCTTTTTGACTCCCTTAATATAAAATATCACTTGAGCGATTGTCCTTTCGAGCTCATTTGAAACTGAAAGTGACAGAGTCACCTTTTCTTCTTTCATGACTCTTAAAACATGAAAAAGCATGAGTTTGTTTTTGCGTCTTAAAAAATTGTTGCCCATGATCTTATAGCATCCATGTTAGTCTTTTTTAGACCACATCGTCAGTATACCTTTAAATACATTTTGAAGCCCTTGAAATTGATCTCTCTTTTGGTTATTTGAGACAAGATCATCGTGGGTGAACCAACTCATTCACCTAGTTCCTCTTCCTCTCCTCTATCTGAAAGATTGTTTGAGGAGTCTTGTCCTGAATTCCCATAGTCGCTTGAGGACCAAGATGTTGAACTTGGAATTGTTCTGAGTATTCAACCATTGTCATCTCGTCCTCCCCCTTCAGATACTGGGTCACTTTCTGACATTGGCCTGGAATCTCCGGATATCCCTATCCAGACTCCCGAGAGTCCGTCGACTTCTGAAGGTCAGCTTGGACTAGTTGTTTATCCTTTGAATCCTTTATTTGATCCTGTTGTGATATCACTGCAGCGTCCCTACAGTTTGTATGATCAACCGAGTATTCCCTTGGAATTATCCCCTCGAACATCTTCGGTAGTCCATCGTCGTATGTTTTCAATCATGGAATCAAAAGGCGAAATCCCACTTTCCTCTCTGGGTCAATCAGAGATTTCCACTCCACTTATAGTCGAGAAGCAGGAATATCCTTTCCCTCCTGAAGGTTTCCCTTACACGGGAAGCATTTGGGCTAGTGTGCATCTTGAGCTACCGCGTAATTACATGACTTTAGGTTAGTTGGTTTTAGGCACACCTACCACCTCATCATTGTATCACGACCCTATATGGTGTCTAGCGATATGCCTACCATAGGTCCATTCATTTAGAACCCAACCATCGAACAAATGGTGATTTCTGCACTCACTTTAGTCCCGGTGCAATAGAACATTCCCAATCCTCTTGTTTCGTCAGTCTAGGTGACCCGTCTGGTTCAACTGACGATCTCAAGTCATGTCGTTGTCAGTTCTTCGATCCGTCCTGTAAGTGGACAGGCTGTTCCACCGCCTGGGGGGCAGAGTCCGAATGTTTCTATGATGTTTGGCAAAACCAATGTGAGTGGCTCACAACCTCACATGGTTGGGATGAAACAACCCTCTTTGGACGCTATTTCAAATCCTGCTGGTCCTACTGGATCAAGTAATGTCCATTACCAACAACCCAATGTTGGTTCGTCTGGGTCAAGTCACGTCCAGTACTAGCAGCCCAATATGGTTCAAGGTCAGTACCAACCTCCTTATGTTCCATATGGTTCACAAGAGATGACTAATCCATCATACATCCATTATCCTAGACACTATGTCCAGCCTGGTCCATCCGCCATGCCCAGTGGGTAAGGCCAGATACATTTCAGGAAATTTCAAGTTGCCATTCTGGGAACTGTTCAAGTACCTTTGCAGTAGCAATGACAACTCTTGCAGCAGCAAGGGAAACCTTCGTTGTAGCAGGGGCCATCTATGCAACAGTAAGGCCAGGTCATGCCGTAGCAAGGACAATTGCAACAACCGTAGGGGCAACCCTCACAATAATTGCAGCAAACCATGTAGCCATAGATGCAGTATGCACCGCAATCCTCCCAGCCTATGGCTTCGCAAGGTCAACCTTTGTAGCTGCAGGGACAACCTTTACAGCCACAAGCTCAACACTTGCAGCCACAAGGTCAACCCAGGTAGCAACAACCCTTATATTCATATCAACAAGGGCAACCCTTGCAAGGGTAGGGTCAGGGTCAAGTCCTGCAATAGTAGGTGCAGAATCCTTATGTCAAAGGCCAACATCTTTAGCCTCCTTTTGTCCAAGGACAATAAGTCTGAAATCCTTGTGTGCAAAGACGGCAAGCACACAATCCCTACGTCTAAGGGTAGTAGGTCCAAAACCCATTTTCCCAGAGGTAGCAGGTCCAAAACCCTTATGATCAAGGAAACCAGGTGCAAAATCCATATGTCCAAGGACAACAGGCTCAACAACCTTTTAACCAATATGTTTCCTATCAGTAGCCTTTGGCTAGATAGTTTCAAGGCTTTCAAGGTCATAATCCTCCCTACAGGCAAGGTAACCTATAGTGGAGGAAAAATCAAATGCCTTATGTGCAAAACCCTCCACTTTGAGGACAAAATCATTTCCAACAGGGATGAGTCCCACTAGTTAGACCCCCTTATCGACCTCAAATTCCTTTCAATACCCAATTTCCATTCTTGACTATGCTGGAATTTCCATATGTGTCTAGACTCTTGAATGATCCGATTCTTCATTCACCATATTGGCCTCCGGTTCCGTCCAAGATTCCAAGCGATTGTCCAAAGTTTGAAGGAAAAGTGAAAGAGGACCCTCAAGCCCACGTGATGACATATCACCTCTGGTGCTCCTCAAATTCCTACGTTGATGATTCCATTCGTTTTCGTCTTTTCCAATGAACTCTTACAGGAGCTGCGACCAAGTGGTATATCAAGCTCCCTTTAAATACCTATAATGACTTTAACACTCTTGCCATGGCCTTTCTCACACATTTCCAGTTGTCGGTTCACTATGAAACGGGCACCCATCTGTTAACATCACTCAAGCAAGAAACATCGACTCACATCTCCGATCACATCCATGAATGGACACGAAGGCACCGTCTGATTAAGTTTGAAATTGCTGATCAGTTATTGACCGAGTGGTTCACCAAATCATTTATCAACAAAATTGATAAGGACATTGCTATGGGTGGATGCGTCACTAAGGAACAAGCCATCGCACATGCCTAGTATCTAGACCTTTTCTATTCACAGTTCAACACGTTATATGATGTGTTACCCGATGCACCCAGACCATCATTTGATTTGATGACATCTAAGTTCCTCGCTACCCATCCTATTGATGGAGTAATTGGTTCAGTGACTCAAACCCTTGCAAAATATTCTTCCAAGCAGAAGTCGGTCTCCAGCACTACTCCCAATGACTCCTTTCGCAATGCGTCCAACCCTAGTAAAACCTCGGAGGTTCACGCTGTCTAGTCTACTGCAGTGGATAAATCCTCTAAAGGTAAGAAGAAAGGCAAAGGCAAGGGTAAAGTCAATGCCCCAAAACGAGGTGCTTCGCAATGGAAACTTAAGTATCCATGCCTCATTTGTGAGGAGGATCACTATACTAAGGATTGTCCCAGATGATCTAAAGTTAGTCGTTTTCTCAAAGGGACCCCAGATGTCCTGCAAGAGCCCTTTCCATCCCAGCAAACTCAAATGGTAGACCAACCTCAGTCATCTGCTTCCTCGGGTTCACAGGTGTTCATGATGAGTACCCTGATCAACGTGGCTACCAGTGTTGGAAATAATACTGGGGGGTGAATCAGTATTATCAAATCAATCAAACTTTTTCATTTCCATACTTATATCCATATACGCTACTTCAGTTAATGGAACCTACGTGTATATGCGACTGTGTCTAATACAACTAGCGTATATGTAGAATACTTATGATTCAGTTAATCCATTAAATGTTGATCTTTAGTTAGTGCATAAGAACTTCATTAACCATATAAGCAGTAAGCAGGTGCAGTTAAAACAGAACAGATCGTCACACACATGAACACCATGATATAAGGTGGAAACCCAATGTGGGTGAAAACCACCTGCTGCAAGTTGTCTCTATCTTCCTTTAATAATAAACTTCATTTTACAATCTTTTGTATTGGTGCAGTCTTATACCATTACACTGGCTACAACTTGCAGAGGGCTACAACCCTCTCTCATTTTCCCTACTCTCATGGATGGTAGCTACAACCCCCTTAGCCTACCGAATGCTCCAATCTTCACTCGATCTCCACCTGCTACTGGAAGGGAGCTACTACCCCCTTTGCTCTTGTACTCGCTAATGTACTAGTACGTAGGCACCAACCTACAATCTCCTTTCATCCTCCAGGGACCACATTTCATACATTTTCAGACTGGATACTCCTGAAGCACAACACTATAATCTGAAGGCCACGTTTCATCAACTTTTCATACTAGACCCATAAATATCATTGAAGCTCAAACCAATCAATACTAGCATCATCAATTTCTGAACACTGAACCACTGAAACCCTGTCAACAACACAGTCACCAAAACACAGAGCAGAACACTGAACTCTGCAACAACATTAGAACCCACTGTATCATCAAAATCATGCATCAGAGTGCATACGCTACTTGGAAGTGCTGAACCAATGTGTATACACAACTTCACCAAGGTGAACCAGCGTATATGTCATTAATTACTTATTCATAACTTTGTTGCACTTCCTGACTTCAGACATAACCAGATCATTACATATACAAGGATAATATATGAGTTAGTACCCAGATCTAGTCCATCAGATCACATAAATATGAGTCATTATGATCTTGATCCAATATTAGTTCTCATCCATCAATATTGAAGCTAAACACAATCAACCAACCAAGATATGCAGGATACTGACACCTTTAAACTGTCATCAACAACCAGAACTACCTATAACCTTAAACATCATAGCTCAAATGGTATACGCCTGCGTACATATGCGCTTACACCAAGGTCAACCCGCGTATAGATCTATAAATATTCAATCATGACTTGTAGCGATGTCAAACTCAAGTTATACCTAGTTCAGATCATTACATGCGTAAGTATACAAATCTAGAATAAACATAATCAATTATATAGAGATAGTTCATTTCAAACCATTTGATCCCGATCTATCCTTAGATCTTGTTCTCCATCAACCGGTGAGATCCCTACATGGTTCAGATCAAGCAATGCATCATCAACCCATAACCTGGATACTGGATCTCATACTTCATCAGATATTCAAGACATTCTCAATGCCCTTGCCTAATGATCTTCTTCTCCTTTTATAGCCTTAGGTCTTTCACAATACCACGATCCAAAACCATAGTAACACAATACCACGGGCCCAATACTTTGTGATCCACACTTCTGACGAGATACCATGGTCCAAAACCATAGGTTCAAATACCAAGGACTAACTACCATAGACCAAGGGTAATTTTTCCAACATATACGCGCTTTTCTTTGCGTGAAAGTGCATGTATACGCATATGTTCCTTTGTAACGTCCAACCTGCGTGTATACATGGCTTGGTCACAATGAACCTGCATATATGTATTTTCTCTTCATTCTTGTAGTATGATCATCAAATCCTTGCTGCTGACCTATTGCACTATGATCTGTCATCTGTGTGATTTGCCAACAATCTCCCCTTTTGGATTTGATGGCAAAGCTAACTTGTCACACTTAGATCTATCATCTGATTCCTTTGATCTGATATCTCTTCTGAAGATTCATCTAGTTATAACTAAGTGAGATGTTCTTCTCTGAGTGGGTTGCCATCAAGTACAACACATGCATCATAATGCCAACAACCAGGTCAAAAGATTATTAGATTCTTGCCCTGTCAGCAGAGAAAGAGAAAGAAAGTACCCCTTCTTCCTCCACCCCATCCGATTTCGGTCCTCTCCATATAGAGTGACCTAATCTTGATTATGCCATTTGACCACCTTCTCGAGGTGTGCTTCAAAAGTCCTTGTACAGTCCCAACACTCGAGGCGCTCAACATTATAACATTGTTGAAGATTTGACTCAAGCGCCATCAACTATGTCTACTCTCAAGGTCCTTCAAAGCTATCCTTCTCAGCGGAAATCGTTACTGTCGGCTATTGGGGGTATTGATCTAGCTGACTCTAATCTCATCTACTTTGACCTGGAAAACCACGTTCCGCATTTACCTCATCATATTTCCTTTCTCATTCAAGTAATCATAAATGAGAAAACCATTCATAGGACTGTCATCGATGAAGGTGCTTCTACCTGCATCATGTCTGTCGCTTTTTGGAAGGCAATTAGTTCTCCTACTCTGAAACAGTCCCCTAACACTCTGGAATCTTTTGATGAGTGCGATTCATGACCATTGGTGTCCTTCCCAACCTTGCCATTACCTTGGAGGGCAAGATGGTACATGTCAAGGTAGAGATCATTGACGCTAATCTTAACTACAATCTTCTACTCAGACGGAGTTGGACCCATGCCATGCATGCTGTAGTCTTCTCCCTCTTCCATGTGATTCGTTTTTCCCATCAAGGGAAGATAGTCATGGTCAACCAACTATCCTTCTTTGCCTCTTCCTCTTTGGATGGAAATGTTCCATATGTCAAGAACACCGGTGCTCCTTATGGCAGTGTGGGTGCAGAAATTTTTAAATATCCTGCCTTGATGGGCATATTTCCGCTCCCACCTCCCCATGTTGCCTCTTTCAACATGATTTCGGTCAAGTCTGATCCTCGATTTGTTCCTTCACCGCATCTTATTGATACATGGGGCGAGGTTATTCCGTTAAGTCCCGTCGAAATTGATTACGTGGAAATTATTTCAACCTCACCTTCAGTATCCTCTGATCATCCTATTTAAAGAACAACTCTCGATGCGTATTCTCAATCCTCGTGGCTTGGTTCTTCGGAATCCCCCAATACCTTAGCTGAGACTTTTCTTTCTGATGAAAGTATCATGGAAGTAATGTTTCTAGAGGAAGTACCTTGGAACGACACTCATCATCATTCCTCATTCTTGCCTAGCCCGACGATCATGTCTATTTGTCAAGAGGAGTCCTCTTCTTAGTTCCCATCCCTACCGCTTCAGACACCGATCATGACTCACAAAGTTTGGTCAAAAGGGAACATGGGTAACATTACCCAAACGATGCCAATTGATATTTCTGTCAAACCTGGTGTCATTGAAAATGTCCATATCAGGGTAACTTGTTCTCCAGAAGAGATTAATATCTATACTTGTTTGTTCCAAGAATTCTGGGATGTTTTTGCATGGTCATATGAATAAATGCCCAACATTGACCCAAGTATAGTCGTGCACGAGATCCCATCTTATCCTCATTTGAGACCTATTCGCCAATGGCTTCGTCTAGTGCACCCTAGAAAAGTGGCTGCCATTAAGGGTGAAGTTGAAAAACTTCTGAAAGCTGGATTTATTTATCTAATCCCACTTACATATTGGGTGTCAAATATTGTACTGATGACAAAGAAGTAGGGCATTATTCGTCTAGTGCACCCTAGAAAAGTTGGATTGTGCTTGTCCTAAAGATAACTACCCCACTCCCTTCATTGACCAAATCATTGACGAATGTGTCGGGAGTGAATTATTTTCTTTATGGATAGTTTTTTTAGCTACAACCAAATAAACATCGTGTCAACTGATAGATAAGACAACCTTCATCTATCCTTGGGGGAATTTTGCATACAAAAGCTCCCTTTTTGCCTTAAGAATGTTGGGGCCACATTCTAGAGAATGATGTCTTATGCATTCCATGAAATTCGAAACATTATTCAACTTACTTGGATGATATCCCCACTCTTTTTCGTAACTGCCATGATCACCCTGATCATGTCCAACAAACCTTTCTTCACTCTGGACACTACAACATTTGGGTCCCTATAATACTAGTGATTACCCCATTACTATTGTAGTTATACCCCTTATTTATATTTTTGTGCCCCTATTACCCCCATATTGTTATTTCTGTGCCCCATAGAATTCCTCTATTGTTATTTTTGTGACTTTATATTATTATTGTTAGGTCGGCTGGATTATATTTGGACTCCTTAGACTCCTATATATAGAAAGGAGGTTTTGTCATTTGAATCATCCAAGAATTGTTCATTTATGTAATGTAAAGGAGGTTGCCCCCTCGAAGAGGCTGAATTCTAAGGCGTTGATCTATCTTTTCTATCTTTTCTTGAGCTGGTTTCATAACATTTGGTATCAGAGCTTTGGATTCTAGGGTTTTGCTGCTCCAAACAGGTCATCGTGTAATTTTCGCTATAACTTTTTTTCTGTGACGTTTCAGAAGTCGCAAAAAAAACCCATTTGAGAAGAAATCGCGCTAAACCTTGGCTCATAATTTCAGAGTGTTTCGCACTATATTTTCGGAGCTATGATCTGAGGAAGTTGGTCTTTGTGCAGACTCCTGAATTACATTCCAAACAGGCGACCTAGGGAAAATCGTCATAACTTTCTCTCTGGGGATCGGATTGAAATTTCATAATAAGGTAAAGAAAGAACACAGACTGTAGTTTCTTATATACATTTTTCAGATCCAAAGGTTGAAACTGTGACTCGTGGCACGTCGTACAAGTTCGCTCTACTGAACTAGTCTATAATCAAGTCACTGTGGGAGATTTCACATAACTCTTCCTTGGAGAATCCAATGTGGGTTAGACCTATGGCATTGGAAAGAGGACATAGAGGGATACTAAAGGTAGCAATTTCAAAACTAGATGATTGGAAAGTACAGAGATACATCAGAGGCAATATTGAGCTCCTACAAAGTGAAAAAAGGTGTGTAGATTTTTTTAAAATTTTTGCTTAAGCTTGGTTTGAAAATTTATTTTGAAGGAATTCAAAGGGCATAATAGAGAACTATTATCGGTAACTGATGCCCCGAGGAAAGAAAATTCAAACACCTAGTAAGGAACCTAAAAGCTCTAGCATGACTCATGAAGAAGAGGAAGAAATGCTACATGATATATCAAAATTACAAGAACAAGTGCAACAAATGTCACACTCACAAAAGTTAACAGAAGCTAAGATAAATGGTGTGGAAGCTAAGATGAATGGCATGGAAGCTAAGATGGACAATTTGAAGATAGATTTGAATGCAAATTTGAAGACAGACATGGCAGATTTGAAGACAGATTTGACAAATTTTCTACAAGAAATACTTACTAATGGTGAAAAGGTAGTAAAGGAATCTCATGATGAGAACAAAAGAAATGTTAATCATGATTCCATAGACGCTAATGTTGGATTGAAGACTCACCATATTCCAAAAATGATATGAGGAAGTTTGATGGCAAGGATCCCGCCACATGGATATTACAGATGGAGCAATTCTTCGATCTCAATAATGTGCAAAACGCACAAAAGGTACATATGGAAACTGTATATTTGGAACCAAATCAGTTTGTATGGTATCAATGGCTTTGCTCTCGTAAATGATTTATCACTTGGGAAATTTTTATGGAAGAATTGATAGCACATTATGAGGATACGAAAAGCAACATTTTTTTTAGCCAATTGATAAGTCTCAAACAAAAGGGTTCAATAATGGAGCACATTGAGGAGTTCCAAAAATTGAATATAAGGGTAAAAGATATTCCAAAGGAGCATAGGATTGATGTGTTCATAGGGTCTTTAAAGGATAATATCCAACATGATGTTTGCCTTTGGGAACCTGATTCATTAGAAAAGGCATTCGGGTTAGCAAGAAAAATGGAAAGCAAAATTATGGCAACTAGGAAGCATACCACTCACAACTATAAAGACGGAAGTGTTGTTTCCCCTAGTCTTCCACAACCTATAAGGTTGACACCACAACAATTGGAAGAAAAAAGATCAAAAGGGCTTTGTTACAGTTGTGATAGAAAATACACTAAAGGTCATAAGTGTGCTGAGAAGAAATTATTCTACATAGATTGTGAAGAGGAAGAAGAAAAGGAGCAAGAAAGGTCAAAAGAAGAGGATATACTCTAGGAACAAAGCCTAGATGAAGAACAAATAAATCCGACCATATCTTGTAATGCATTGGCAGGAATTACCACTCCTCAAACCATCAATATCGAGGGACAAATCAAGAAGAAAAAGGTAATAGTGTTGATTGATTCAGGAAGCACCCACAATTTTATTCATTGTAGGGTAGCAAAAGAATTGAATTGCTTCCTATATCCAGCACCAAAGTGTCAAGTGATGATTGCAAATGGAGGAACAATAAATTGCTCTGGAAAGTGCCATAATATCAAGCTATCCATGGGAGAATATGTATTGACTAGCCCAATGCTTTCCATTCCAATGGGAGGTGCTGATGTTGTACTAGGAGTCCAATGGCTACAATCCTTGGGTACAATAGCTTTTAATTTTCAAGAACTTTTCATCAAATTTTCTACGAAAGGAAAGGAAGTTGAATTAAGGGGTATTGCAGGGAAACCAGGAAAGATAATCAGCTCTAATGGTATGACAAAGCTTCTAAAAAAGGAGCAAAGAGGTGTAATTGCACAATTATGTTCGCTAGATGTTTCCACATCGGAATCACCTATTTCTCCAGATCTCAAAAAGTCCTGGACAATCATTCCAAGGTATTTGAGACTCCCAAAGGTCTCCCACCTATGTGTGATCATGATCATGCTATTCATCTGATTCCAGGAAGTGTTCCTCCAAACATCAGGCCGTACAGATATCCCTATGTTCAAAAAAGTGAAATTGAACGTATGGTTGCAGAAATGCTAGAGGCTGGTATAATTCAACCGAGTCAAAGTTCTTTCTCTACTCCAGTAGTATTGGTGCACAAGAAGGATGGATCATGGCGCATGTGTCCAGATTATAGGGAGCTCAACAAGCTCACTATTAAAGATAAGTTCCCCATTCCTGTCATTGATGAATTACTAGATGAATTGCATGGATCAATTTACTTCACCAAGTTGGATCTTCATTTGGGATATCATCAAATCAGAATGAAGATTGAAGACATTCCAAAAACGGAATTTAGAACTCATGAGGGTCATTATGAATTTTTGGTCATGCCTTTTGGCCTTACCAATGCACCTTCAACATTTCAAGGTTTGATGAATTCAATTTTCAAACCATTCCTTAGAAAATTTGTGTTAGTATTTTTTGATGATATACTAATCTACAGCAAGTCTTGGAAGGATCATGTTGAACATGTTGACAGAGTGCTACAACTATTGGAAGAGAAACAATTATATGCAAAAAGATCCAAATGTTTCTTTGGAGTCCAGGAGGTGGAATATTTGGGTCATATTGTATCTCATGAAGGAGTTAAGGTAGACCCTAGCAAAATTAAAGCCATTAAGGAATGGAAAATCCCCACATCCATAAAGCATCTGCGAGGATTTCTTGGGTTGACAGGGTATTATCGCAAGTTTTTTAAGAATTATGGGAGAATAGCAGCACCTCTAACAACATTATTGAAGAAAGATGCATTTTCATGGACTCTGGAAGCAACAAAGGCCTTTGAACATCTTAAAGAGGCAATGTGCCAAGCACCAGTCTTAGCTACACCGGACTTCACAAAAACCTTTATTGTGGAATGTGATGCTTCAGGAAATGGAATTGGTGTTGTTCTAATGCAAGATGAAAGACCCATTGCTTTTGAAAGTCGTCCAATCAAGGGAAAGTTTTTAAGAAAAGCTATTTATGAGAAGGAAATGTTGGCAATACTCCATGCACTTAAGAAATGGCGACCCTACCTAATGGGAAGACACTTCAAGGTAAAAATGGATCATGATAGCCTTAAATACTTTTTAGAACAAAGATTATCATCTGAAGAGCAAAAAAGTGGGTCACAAAGATGTTGGGTTATGACTTTGAAATCATCTACAAAAAAGGGAAGCAAAATGTGGTGGCAGATGCACTCTCAAGAAAGGATGAGGATGTGGAAGCATTGTTGTGTTCCATTTCTATTATCCAACCAGATTGGATAAACGAAGCAAGGGAGGAATGGAAGAATGATGAAGAAGTGTGGGCACTTATTCGAAAGCTACAACAAGATTCCAGTATGTCTGATACATTTAGCTGGAAAAATGATTCGTTATGGTACAAAGATCGCTTATACCTCTGTAAGAATTCCCAGCTAAAACAAAAGATTCTTATGGAATTGCACACTTCTCCCTTAGGAGGGCACTCAGGATTTTTAAAAACTTACCACAGGGTTAAGAAGGAATTTTTTTGGGATGGCCTTAAATCAGATATTCAAAAGTTTGTGGCGGAATGTTTGGTTTGCCAACAAAATAAAGTTGAAACAATTAAGACATCAGGTCTATTACAACCTTTATCCATTCCAAGCCAACGTTGGGAGGAGGTTTCAATGGATTTTATCACAGGTTTACCCAAGTCTGAGGGAAAGAGTGTCATCATGGTGGTAGTTGACAGACTTACCAAGTATGCACACTTTTGTGCATTATCACATCCATTTAAAGCTAGTACAGTTTCTACTGCATTTATGGAAACAGTTCAAAAGCTACATGGAAACCCAAAGATTATTGTAAGTGACAGAGATCCCATTTTCACTGGAAATTTTTGGACAAAATTATTTTCTTGTCTTGGTACTCAGTTAGCTCATAGCTCATCTTATCATCCTCAATCTGATGGGAAAACTGAGATAGTAAACAAATGTTTGGAAGGATATCTTCATTGCTTTGTATCTGATAAACAAACACAATGGGTCAAATGGTTGCCTCTGGCTGAATGGTGGTATAACACTTCCTTCCATACAGCAACAAAAATGACCCCATTTATGGCACTTTATGGGTATCAACCACCATCCATCACATCATATTTAAGAGAAAATTCTAAGGTTCAGGCAGTGGAACATCACATCGAACATCAACAACAAGTCCTCCAACTCTTAAAGGATAACCTCGTGTTGGCACAAAATAGAATGAAACAACAGGCAAATCAACATCACAGTGAAAGAAGTTTTGATGTAGGTGATTGGGTATTCCTACGGCTACAACCATATAAGCAAATTTCCCTAAAGCAAGCTAAGAAGGATAATAAATTATCACCAAAGTATTATGGTCCGTACAAGGTGTTGCAAAAGATTGGTACTATGGCATACAAATTGGAGCTTCCTGCAGCTTCTCGATTGCACCCAGTTTTCCATGTTTCATGTTTAAAGAAGGTTATAGGTGACAAGCTCCCAATTCAAACAATATTGCCAGAGCTTGACGAGGAAGGAAAAATTATATTGGAACCGGAAGCAGTCACAAACAAGAACTCGACAGCTACGAAATTGATCAATTTTAGAGTATCTTATCAAGTGGAAGAACTTATCTGTTGAAGATTCCACATGGGAGGATGAGAATTTTATGCAGAAGTATCCAAAACTACTCAAGCATTGAGGACAACACTTTTTTGAAGGGGAGGGGCATGTTGGGTCCCTATAATACTAGTGATTACCCCATTACTATTGTAGTTATACCCCTTATTTATATTGTTGTGCCCCTATTACCCCCATATTGTTATTTCTGTGCCCCATAGAATCCCTCTATTGTTAATTTTGTGGCTTTATATTATTATTGTTAGGTCGGCTAGATTATATTTTGACTCCTTAGACTCCTATATATAGAAAGGAGGTTTTGTCATTTGAATCATCCAAGAATTTTTCATTTATGTAATGTAAAGGAGGTTGCCCCCTCGAAGAGGCTGAATTCTAAGGCGTTGATCTATCTTTTCTATCTTTTCTTGAGTTGGTTTCATATCAAAAAACTTCTGAAAGATGGATTTATTTATTTGATCCCTCTTACAGATTGGGTGTCAAATATTGTACCGATGACAAAGAAGTAGGGCATTATTTGTCTAGTGCACCCTAGAAAAGCTGGATTCTGCTTGTCCTAAAGATAACTACCCCACTCCCTTCATTGACCAAATCATTTGATGAATGTGTCGGGAGTGAATTATTTTCTTTATGGATATTTTTTCTAGCTACAACTAAATAAACATTGTGTCGACTGATAGATAAGACAACCTTCATCTATCCTTGGGGGACTTTTGCATACAAAAAGCTCCCTTTTTGCCTTAAGAATGTTGGGGCCACATTCCAGAGAATGATGTCTTATGCATTCCACGAAATTCGAAACATTATTCAACCTTACTTGGATGATATCCCCACTCTTTTTCGTAACTGCCATGATCACGCTGATCATATCTAGCAAACTTTTCTTCACTGTAGACACTACAACATCTGGTTGAGTCCACATAAATGTGTCTTCTACGTCAAATCCGGACGACTCCTTGGCTTTATCATTTTGAAGGAAGGCATTTTCCTTGATCCTCTTAAAGTCGAGGCCATAGTTAATTTATCCCCTCCATCTTCATTGCATTAACTGCAGAGTCTGCGGGGAAAAGTGAATTTCCTCCATCATTTCATACTAAATTATGCTGAGCTAGCTTCAGGGTTCACCTAGTTTCTTAAGCAAGGAACCCCATTTGTCTAGGATGAGGTTGCTCAAAAGTCTTTCGATGACCTGAAGATTGTCCTCATCAATGCCGCTTTGCTGCATCCCCCGAACTATCATCGCAATTACTTCCTTTATCTAGCTGCAGCGTCTAGTACTATCGCCATGGTGCTGGTACATGATGATGACAAAGGCAATGAACATGTTATTTACTACCTCAGTCACAATCTCCTCAACACTGAGACACGTTATGATCGTGTTGAGAAGTTGGCTTTGGTTGTCGTACAAGTTTTTCAGCGCTTTTGACATTACATTCTCCTCTGCACTACCACTGTGATTTCGGAATGCAACCCCATGACCTACATCGCGACTCGTCAGTTGCTGGGGGGAAAATATTCGAAATGGATTGTTATCCTCCAAGAATTTGATTTGGTGTTTACTACCACCAAATCTAAGAAATCACTGGTCTTTGCTGAGTTGATTTGCTCCCTTCCCTCCGCTTCTCTCCCTGTTGGTGTCGATGAGCAGCTCCTCGACGAGACTCTTTTCTTAATCAACACTCTTGACCGTTCATGGTGATATCATCATATATCTCCAGAAATCCACCTTCCTGTCTGTGTTGACCAAGGATTATCGCCGACGCGTTCAACATCAATCTCAACCTTACAGTATCATTAGAGATACCTTATACCGCATCGGTGTCGATTCAATTCTTCGTCGTTATCTCACTCTGGAGGAGGCTGAGAGAGTCTTAAATGATTGCCATTCTGGTGCATGTGGCAATCACCTATCTGGATATGCTACTGCTCAAATAATCCTTCGAGCTGGTTATTTTTGGCCCTCTTATCTTCAAGAATTGCATCCTTGTCGTTCACAAGTGCCATGAGTGCCAAATTTATCAGTGTAAGATGCATGCCCCACCCACTCACCTACACCTCGTTATTATGGTCGGTCCTTTTGCCAAATCGATCATCGACTATATGACCTATAACCCTCGTTTAGCTGGGGAGCATGGTATATTATCGTTGTTGTGGACTATTTCACCAAATGGGCTGAAGCGATGCCTACATACTCTACAAATGGTAAAACAATGACTCAATTTCTATTCAATCACGTTATTTCCAGGTTTGGAGTGCCTCAAGCCATTTTCATCGACCATGGCTCCCATTTTCGAGATTACATGATGGCTGAGCTGACCTCTACGTTGGGCTTGTGCTACGATGGCTCAACCCTGTACTACCCTCAGGCCAATGGCCAAGTTGGAGCTGTGAACAAAGTTCTGGTCATGATGCTTCAACCCACCATTGGGATGCACAAGTCAAATTGGAATCTCATACTCTTTTCATCTCTGTGGGCTTACCGAACCTCGACCAAGGACACAACTAGATTCACACCATTCCAGCTAGTCTACGGTCTAGAACCAACTTTACCAATTGAGTGCGAAATTCCATCCCTCAAGCTGGCTGTCGAACTTCTCCCTGAGACCTCACCCTAGGAAGAGTGTCTCTTGTACCTAGAATGACATGATGAGACTTGCTGTATTACTGCTTTGGTTATCGAAGCACAAAAAAAGCAGGTCAAATCCCACTTTGATCAGTCTGTCTCTCCTCAAGCCTTTTCTGAGGGCGATTTGGTTCTTCTATATGATTAGGCTAATGATAAGATGGGGGCAGGCAAGTTCGAACCCATGTGGCATGGACCCTACATTGTTAAACGTGTATTATAAAAGGGGCTTATGAGCTCATTGACTATGAGGGCAATCCCTTAGACAAGCCTCGCAATGGTCTTTATCTCAAAAAGTACTATGCTTAGGCCATCTTGCATGGTTACTTTTGTACAATAGTGCGTCATTCATTTTTGTATAGTGTGGTTTGGTGTGTTATTTTGCAAGCAGCTTCCCTGCTTATTATGTTTTTGCATGCTTTGCAGATGTCAATGTCTCCTCACATCGGTTTCAAGGCACTGATTGCAATCTCTTTCTAATTTATATTAATGCAACTATCGATTGATTTCCTACATGAAGTGTCATTTTACATCTTTATGGCTTAATGTTCCTTGACCTATTAAGTAGGTTGAATACAATAGAGCATGTTGTCACGTTTGTTGTTGTCATTATTTTCTTGTTTCAGGTATTCGAAGGAAGGAAATGAAAGATAATTGGAGTGAGGAAGAAATACCATCACCAAGCGAAATAGTGTTCTAAGCGGTAGGCCCTCTTAATTGATTCTAGCTTAAGGAGATTTTCCATAGATTATTTGTTTGTGGCTAGACCCGCTCTCTCGAGCTAGAGGAATTTTTTGTGTCTACACTGAGAATTTACCTGCACCACACTAGCTGCAACAAATTAGTTATACTACAATGTGAAGGATCTGTGTTAATGCTCCGTAGTTGTAGGTGACAGCATGGTTGTTTGGCCATGTTAATGTTGTTCTTGAGCACGATTTGAAGAGTAGAAGAAGCCGCTGAAAGGATGAGTAATGGACTGTATTTTAAGATCTGATCAGGTCACTATTTGAAGGGATTAAGTTTTAGTCCACTGTTGGGCTAGGCCACAGGTCGTAGCCAGTAGTTGGAGACCTTTTTAGGAGCTACGTTCGTAAGGTAAGAAATCCTATAATGCAGTGTTTCATTGGAGGATTGTATGAAGGCTAGTCATTGTCTATAGGTGGACTGTGGGGTTTTGTAGCACACTGAGTTTGTGCCCTAACCAGTAATCAAGTTTTCCAAGATATGCTTTAGTCCTTTCAGTGTATACAAGTTTCCAGATGGGCAACCTTGTCATGGTTAGTGAAGAAACAAAGGAAGGAGAGTCTTATGGAAGGAAAGCTTTAGTATTTTGAGGTAATTGGTTGAGTTGTTCTAGACCTATCATCTGATGCATATCTCCAATCCTTGTCATTAGATCTATTGTGTCATCTTCATGGTGAAGATCTCTGATGTATGATCTCGTATTTTGGCAAGTGAAGTATTGAATTCAAATGTATTTGTACTATCTATCTCTCTGTTGAACTATTGAAGAATATAAGAAGAATTGATCAAGGGTTTCCCCACATTGGGGTTTGTCCCTGGCTGGTGCCACATCTTGTGTCAAGGTTAAGTTAGCTTTCTCATGATTGACCTACCACCATCCATTTACATTAATGGACCCAACCAAGTTAGTCGACTGTGATACTATTACCTTCAACTTCCCTTATATACGCACCAACTTCATCTGAGTATTTCATTACCTATTGGGTTCCACATAGATCTCCCAGAGTTCCATCAACTTTCTTCTTTCCCAATCAATTCCCAAGGCCCTCAAAACATAAAAGTCAAGAACAAGAAACAAACAAGAATAAAATCATGAAAACAAATAACAATACGACACTGCAAGCAAAGTGGCATGATCATGCACTAGACATAACAAAATTAAAAATCAAGTGCAAGAAAATGACAAGGTACCGAAATCACAAGACTCTCAACAGACCCCATGACTCAATCCCCATGGGTTCCCTGTGCTTCCAAGGGAAAGATCAACTTGAGCCTTCTTCAAGATTCCATGGAAACGTCTTTGCCATGCAATTCTCTGTATCATACTTCCATAACACATAATTGTTAGTGCATAAATAAATGTAACAATATACCAATTATCTTACCTTGTTGTGCCAATCACGTTGCCTTGTAACTGAACACACATGTCAACCACATGTTCCAAAGATCAAGGCAACATATCTACTAATTTGAAATCAACCTTTACCAATACTAACAATCATGTCATAATCCATAGTCAACTTGTAGTCATTAGACATAATGCTACAACTATCACCTACTTACAGTCAAGTACATATCAATTATCTCACACATATGTGTGAGTAAAACCATCTTAAAACAAGATCATGCCTTCGAAGAATCTTACATATATATAGTCATATGATGCAATTCATTAATTCAACCAACTTGTAAACATACCATGTTAAATAAATCAAATAGGTGACATAATCAAACACTCAAACATCAAATAGATGACAAAGTCAAACTCATACCTTAATTTCATAACCCTAACCATCTGCATAGGCCAATCCAATTTAGCATGATACATATAACATCAAGATCTAACGTAATAACCCTAATCATTAACTAACATGTAACGACAACAAGTTAACATATAACATGTTCATCAACAACATATAACAGAATAATCATGTTAACAATCATAAAAAAACAATAGCAATGCATACAACCATAGGTTACTATCATTCATGACTATCCAACATGTGCATGTGACTACACTAATCAACTACCATGTATCATACATGTAACCATAATAATAATAGAATGAGTGTCATTGGTAACCCTAATGATTATAACAAACATTAACTAACATACCTGCATGCTCACCATACAAACTTGTATGATGATATGCTCTTACTCGGAAGTCCATTGTTGCAACTTTACTTTAATGATCTGCATCTCTTGCTCTATCTCAGCCAACACATTAGTATCATAACATACCAATATTATTATGATGAGCTAATTGCATACAATGACCTCACAATGCATGTTTGACCTACCATACATGCATAACCATAACCATGACAATGCATGCATAAAAATATATAGACATTGACATGCATAACAAACGCATATACAACCATACACTCAGAATGACACATCCCACAACAACACCATCAACCTTCTGTTACACTAAAAAATGTCACCATGGCTATTTACAGTTGGTATGGCTCTATCAACAGTCATACTACCCTCTTAAGCAAGTCTTATGCCTCTGCTATCCATGTCAAACTCCAAGAAAGAGAGAAAGTCTTTATAAATGTGTTTATCTCTGGGTACGCAGGTTCTCTCAACCTTGCCTGCGGGTACGCACCTAATGTTCATGATGTCTGCGTCCAAGGACGCTCTGTATCTAAAGGGTCAGGTGCGTCCCTCTGAAAAGGTTAAAATGCGCAAGTTTTATCTTCAAAAACTTACTTGTGGTCATTTCTAGAGCATTCTAGAAGGTTGTTTGATGTGTATGAAGCGCCTCCAGATGGTTCATGCACCCCTAGCAATGAGGAACTTATCCCATCAATAAGGGAGCTATCCCACCCAAAGAGGGGACTATCCCATTGATGGTGGACCTGATTAACTTCCTCTTGAGCACTATAAATACAGGCATTGGGCCAGAAGGAGGGAGGTTGAAAGCTATACATTTCTAAGGGTAAATGCTGCAGGAATTAGGACTCCCATTTAGAAGCTTGTGAGGAGAGATTTCCATCTTTGCTTGTTCTATTTGGAAGTGGGTGAGCTTTGTCAAAGTAGAGGAAGACTCTTGTGGACCCTGGAAGGAGCTTGCACAACACCAAGGCTCAGGTTGTAACGGTTCCTTTTGATTACCTTTAATGCAAATTGGTCCATTCTTCTCAATAACTTGTTGTTTATGAGTTATTTCATGTACTCCTTGGTCTATATGTTGAATATGCTTTGTTTTATGTTATAATCAGGTGCTATTTAATTGTTTGACTGTTGGTGATTGCAGGTTTTGGAGAAAAGGAGGAGCTCATCCAGATCAACAAAGCTTGGACTTCTACAACATCGTTTGGACAAAGGTAAGAACGAAACACTCGATTTATCATATCATAATGCATGTTTAGAGAAGGATAGCTCTAGTTTGTTTTGTTTGTCATTAGAATGTCTTAGACTTCTAGGAAGGTCGGTTGTGTCCGCACTTTTGACTGATTCCGTGTGACAAATTGGCGATAAAGCAGAAGTCGAAAAGTTGTTGAAAGCAGGTTTCATTTATCCGATCCCGTTAACGGATTGGGTATCGAATATTGTTCCGGTCAATAAGAAACAAGGAACAATAAGAATCTGTATCGACTATAGGGATATCAATCGAGCTTGTCCAAAAGACAACTACCCTACGCCTTATATCGATCAAATTATTGA
The DNA here is from genome assembly GCA_031772625.1 of Pinus tabuliformis. NCBI lineage: Eukaryota > Viridiplantae > Streptophyta > Pinopsida > Pinales > Pinaceae > Pinus > Pinus tabuliformis. Next base: position 81,251,893 of record CM062816.1, read on the forward strand.
TGATTGTGCCGGAAGTGAAATGTTTTCCTTCATGGATGGTTTTTCGGGCTATAATCAAATCAATATTCTACCTGCCGACCAACCAAAAACGGCATTCATTTGTCCATGGGGGACGTTTGCTTATTGCAAATTACCTTTTGGGTTTAAGAATGCCGGGGCCACTTTTCAACGGGCGATGTCTTATGCATTTCACGACATCAAGCACATTGTGCAACCGTATCTCGATGATTTGCCTGCTCATTCTTTACGTCGAGCTGATCACCTTGTCCACCTACGAACAATCTTTATGAGGTGTAGGCATTATCGAATTCGGTTGAATCCCCACAAGTGTGTTTTCTGTATAGAAACAGGTCGATTGCTGGGATTTGTTGTTTCAAAAGCCGGCATTCGCGTCGATCCCTCGAAAGTCGAGGCTATCATCAAATTGCCTCCTCCTTCGAGTTTGCGCCAACTCCAAAGTTTGCAAGGGAAAGCAAACTTTTTACGCCGATTCATCCCAAACTACACCGAGGTCACTAAAGGTTTTACACGGTTGTTGAAACAGAACGTTCAATTCTTTTGGGACGAGATTGCCCAACAATATTTTGATGCAGTTAAACACGCGTTGACCCATGCACCGTTGTTGCATCCTCCCAACTACAACCAGGATTACTTCTTATACCTCGCAGCTTCGCATTCCACTATTGGAATGGTGTTAGTTCAAGAAGATGAATTCGGAGCGGAGCATGTGATATATTATCTCAGTAGAACTTTAAATTCCACTGTGCTAACATATTCACATGTGGAGAAATTGGCCCTGGCAGCCGTTCAAGCTGTCTAGCGTTTTCGTCACTACATTCTTCTCCGTAAAACTACAGTTATTTCGGATTGCAACCCTATGATTTACATTTTGACAAAACAACTGCTAGGGGGCAAGTACTCTAAATGGATCGTTATCCTGCAAGAGTTCGACTTGGAGTTCGAGAAGTCCAAGTCTAAGAAATCCTTAGTTTTTGCGGAATTGATGTGTGACTTCCCGTGTACTGACACAGAGACTGTGGCGGAGGAGTCCATTGCGGACGAATCTTTGTTTCTTATCAGCACTTTAGATCCGTGGTACGGGGATATAATCATCTATCTCCAAACCCAAACCTTTCGGCCTGAAGCTTCAAAGGCGGAACGTCGAAAAATTCGGTTTCAATCCCAGCAATACAAAATTATTGGAGATACACTTTATCGTCGGGGGGCAGACTTAGTTTTTCGACGTTGTCTAACTCACGAAGAGGCTAAGAGAGTTTTGAATGATTGTCACTCTGGAGCATGTGGCGGTCATATGTCTGGGTATGCCACAACTCAGAAGGTGTTGCACGCTGGTTACTTCTAGCCATCTATGTTTAAGGATTGTATCATTGCAGTCAGGAAGTGCCACAACTGCCAAGTGTTTGATCGAAAGATGTGCGCACCGCCTGCTCCTCTCCACCCTATAATTTCCGTTGGTCCATTCGCCAAATGGGGTATCGACTTTATTACTTGTAACCCTCACTCGGCCGGGGGGCATGCGTATATCATCCTCGCGGTTGATTATTTCACTAAATGGGCCGAGGCGATGCCTACATTCAACGCAAGCGGCAAAACAGCTGCAGTTTTCGTATTCAATCATATTATAACTAGGTTTGGTGTCCCACAAGCAATCATTACTGACCATGGGAGCCATTTTCGAAACGTCATGATGACTGAGCTTACAAGCCAGCTTGGTTTGCGCCACGATAGCTCTACTCCTTATTATCCGCAAGCCAACGGTTTGGTTGATTCTATCAACAAAGTTCTGGTTATCATGATCCGACGAACCATTGGTATTCATCGGTCGAATTGGCACAACATGTTATTTTCGGCTCTATGGGCATACCGAACCTCAGTGAAAACCTCAACAGGGTTCACTCCTTTCCAGCTAGTTTATGGCTTGGAAGCTGTGTTACCCATTGAATGCGAAATCCCATCACTTCAAATGGCTGTCGAATTACTCCCAGCTACTTCCGAAGAGGAGAAACGTTTATTGTACTTAGCTAAATTAGATGAGACTCGACGTGACGCTGCATTGGCAATCAAGACTCACGCAAAGCGAATGAAAGCTCAGTATGATAGAAATGTGACCCCTCGAAGTTTTTCGGAGGGAGACCTAGTGCTTTTATATGATCAAGCTAACGATAAGCTAGGTGCTGGAAAATTCGTTCCTATGTGGCATGGACCCTATATTGTAAAGCGAAAGCTAGCAAAAGGGGCTTATGAGCTGGTAGATTTTGATGGGGACTCTTTGGGTAAACCCAGAAATGGACTTTACTTAAAGAGATATTATGCTTAAATGGTGGGTATGGAGGATTTTTAGTTAGGTTAGGTTTTCTTTCTAGCTAGTGTGATTGTTAGTTAGTCAGTGTGCTTAGCTTAGCGGGTGTGTTTTTTCGTCGTTATTCTGGCTTATCTTGGTTTTGCTCTTGATATTGCAGATGTCGACGCCTCTCCAAACATACATTGGATTTGCTGATGGTGCTTGTCGTAGTACACGAAATATTTCTTCCGCAGCTTGGGTTATCTATTCACCCTCTGACGAGTTAGTTTCTATGCATGGGGTAAGCCTCGGTCAAACAACGAATAACATTGCAGAATACAGTGCAGTGGTTGAATTATTATCCGAATCTATTTCATTTGGAATTCGACGTTTGATAGTGAGGTTAGATTCTGAACTTGTTGTATTACAGCTTAATAGAGTTTATGCCATTAGAAATCCTGTGTTATTAAGGTTGTTTTTGAGAGTGCGTCTCTTGGAACGTGAATTTGATTACATTGAATATCAGCATATTCCAAGGTCCTTAAATACATTAGCAGATGCAATTGCTTCTCGAGTGTTGGACAGACATTTACAATAATCATGCAAGTAAATTTAAAAACATTTCATCATACATGTTAAACAAGATAAGCCGGTAATAGTGATATATATATAGATAGGAGTGTGTCAAAAAATATACATCGTCTTCGATCATAGGTTGAAAAACACCTTATGATCGGCAAAAATGATAGAGTACAAAAAAGTCAAAAATGTCACATGTGTCTACAAAGTGACTAGCCAATCACTGGTGGTGCTCCCTGTACGACACCACTGCACGGGCTACCTTGCGCAAAAATCTCCTAAACGGTCCAGGGACCGCGACTACATAGCGCTGAAGTCTGATAGGAATATCATCCATAGTAGTCTCAGGTATATCCGCCGTCAGACACTGTAGATCATGCTCCAACTCAGCTAGTACCTCCGCAGCCACCGTGTCCTGTGGGGCCGGTACCGGTGCAACTGGATGTCTCCTCTCAAAAGGCCGGAGGTTGGCTGGACGCTGTGGACCAACATCTGCATTTTGAAAATTTTACTGTCAGTTTTGAGATGATATATATAAAAAACAAAAAATACATAATTTGAAAACTCGTGAAAAATAAAGTACCTCTGTCATCCCATTGTTCTCCCTGTGGAAGAACCATGTCCGGATCACCTCGAAAATCTACTCCGGCATACAGAAAGTCTTGAATCACAAACACCTGGTCCTCTAACCAGTGAAAATAACTGTCAGTGAATCGAACAACTGCCGCACCCTCGTCCGGGTGCCGGGCCATCACCGTAACCCATCGTACCAACTTTGGCTCCTGAGGACCCAAAATATCAACAGTGAGATGCTGAGGGATCAGCATCGAAATTCTCTCTAGGGCAAAGCTCACAACTATAGGCCCATATCCAAAGGTTTTTAGTTTCCCTGTCTTTGCCCTGGTCAGTTGAGCTTTCAAGTTAGCCGACACCGCATCACACCAGTTGAAGATGGTGCCTTGGAGACAGTCAATTGCCATCCGCATTTGGGACCCAGTGGCAATATGTAAAGTGGCTGAGCCACAAATCCTGGTCACAGTGAAAGCTAAGACCATGAGTTCATGCTGAGAGATGTATTTGATCTCTATGCCTTTCGCATGGTGTCGATCAGGTAGGCACCAATCTGCTCGGAGACTATCAAGGGATTGGCCACCCGGCCTAGTCCCGGCTAGATTGAGTTGCTCGCCTCTATTCGGCAATCCAGTGAGAAAGTAGATATCAGAGGGCTCTATCTCGAGTTGTTGCTCCCCGATATAAAAGCATTGCTCTTGAACGTTCCATCTCTCGACCAGCCACTCCAAGAATCTTACCTGAGCCCTCATGCCAGGTATGGCCCAGTATTTGTATAATCCACATCCTCTTAGGGCATCGAGAGAAGGTTGATGATTGATTGCAGCTTCATCAACCTCCTCATGCTCTCTTTCTCTCCAATCCAGCATGATAAGTGCCCTACACATGAACAAACAGGCATTAGAACAAATTTTGGGTAAATTCAATGGTTAATTTGGGAGCTTGGGGTTTCAAAATCCGCGTTTTGCGGAGGACGCACCCCGCGTTTGGCACACAGTGCGCCGGGACGCAGGTGGCCTGAAGGTAGCCTGCGTCCCCCGACCTTTTCCCTGTGTAGGAAAAAGTCGAGGGACGCAAGCCAGCCTTTAGGGAACCTGCGTCCCCCGCAGAGCGGTTTTCAAAACTCAAAACCCCCCAAAAAATAAAAAATGAAACCTAAAATAAATTTCTAAATGGATGAAATTGACAAGGAGGATGTTGTGAAATACCTGGAGGAGACGGCGTTCGATTCTGACGGTCGGATTTTCCGCAGCGACCACGGGAAGTTTTTTGCCAAAAGCCCTTTTCTCAACCTCAACAGTAAAATGGTAAAAATGATATTGTAAAAAGTCTTTTTATAGGTTTTTTGGATGAATTTCTTCATTTTTCACCAAGAAAGGATGTTTTTCAATGAAATTTTGCCTATCTTAAACAGGTATGAGTAATGTGTCGTTTTTGTGCAGGACAAAGGGATTTAGAGGGAAAATTGTCATTTTTCACGAACAAAAATATCAAAGTCATCTTTTAAGCCCTTTTCTGGATTGCCGAGCGTTTCTTTTACACTCGTTAAAACGGAATTAAAAGACGGTCCCCTTATAGCTCTTTTCTGACCGTAAAATCAGGAAAAGATTGCCGGGTTTTTGTCGTTTCAAACTCGATACGGAAATAAAACGACGTGTCCTTGGTCACTTTTTACTTTTCAGGTCAATGACACTAATTATGAAAGTAATCCTTGGTCTCAAGATCAAGCGGTTCCCCCAGGTATTATTTTATACTTTTTTGGGCTTGAGGGACACAAATCTACGAAAAAGTTCAAACTTGGAGTCTTCTTAAGTTTTTCAGACTCTCTAAAATTGAAAAACGCCAAGTTTCTCCTATACTGGGCTCGTTAAACATTTCACAGTAAAGGACCTGTTCAATTACAAACAGGAACAAACCACTCCTTCCTAGGGTTCGAATCAAAACTAGGTTGGACTCATCCGAAGGATGAGCTTATAATCAAGCATATGTTATCCTCCTCAAGCTTGTTAAAAATAATGAGGTACTTGCCAGAAATGGTGGGGGAAAAGAGAGAAGAATGAGCCTATTTGTTACCTTTTGTCTCAGAAGAAACTTTATTACCACTCTTGGACACGACACTTTTCATTCACCTGGGTTGGGAAATTCTTTACCTCACAGTTGATCAAACCACTTTGAAAGTCTTCAACCGGGTTCCGGGGATTAACTTTGAGTTATTTAGCACCAAACCATCTGTCGTGTCGTTATGTGTTCAAGAGGTCTGCAAACAAAACTTTCATCTGCAAAATACTTGTCATCCATTTGACCATCCCTGAGTCAGTCCTTACAGCAACATTTCTTCAACTTGAACAATGATTTCGTGTTGTGGGCTTGCCTGCAACGGGTCACTTTCTATCGACATCAGCACATTATCTAGAGAGATGACTTAGAAATCGTCAGTACCTTGAGGTCTGCATGCATCAATGGCAGGTTTCTCGCCTTTGACGTTGGTTTACATCATTGACTTTCGATCGAAGGATTCCGTGAAATGTTCGACATCAACTCATTCATTCACATCTCATGGATTGTACTGGGTACTTTGAGAACCATTGACATTACTGGTGGTCTCTCTCACACTTGTTAACAGTTTACATCATTGACTGGTAATCAAGTGGTTTCTACCATGTTCGACATCGACTCATTTATTCACATGGCTAGAATCGTACCAATTCGAGAAGTAGGAATGAAGACCCTGGATCGAGTCTTTACCATCCAGGTTGCGAGGAGTTTTGTATTCATTATCTAAGTAGACTAATCATAAACAGATGGTTGCGCCCATACTGTGTCTACAAAAGTCTATGATTATGATGTACTGCAAGATCATTCCTGTATCAGAGTAGTTAGTCTGTTAGTTAAAGTTTTAATCTGAGTATGGGAATGCCTACCTCAGTGATGATATAATCTTATACATGTATTTTGTGTTGAAAATTGCAGGTTCTGACCAGGCTCTCCACGAGATAATCCTTGAAATGATAAAGCGCTTCACCCTTCCTAGATAATACAAAACCCTAATCTATTCTGGGCTTCGCACTTTAGGGGGCAATCTGTTACACTAAAAAATGTCACCATGGCTATTTACAGTTGGTATGGCTCTATCAACAGTCATACTACCCTCTTAAGCAAGTCTTATGCCTCTGCTATCCATGTCAAACTCCAAGAAAGAGAGAAAGTCTTTATAAATGTGTTTATCTCTGGGTACACAGGTTCTCTCAACCTTGCCTGCGAGTACGCACCTAATGTTCATGATGTCTGCATCCAAGGACGCTCTATATCTAAAGGGTCAGGTGCGTCCCTCTGAAAAGGTTAAAATGCGCAAGTTTTATCTTCAAAAACTTACTTGTGGTCATTTCTAGAGCATTCTAGAAGGTTGTTTGACGTGTATGAAGCGCCTCCAGATGGTTCATGCACCCCTAGCAATGAGGAACTTATCCCATCAATAAGGGAGCTATCCCACCCAAAGAGGGGACTATCCCATTGATGGTGGACCTGATTAACTTCCTCTTGAGCACTATAAATACAGGCATTGGGCCAGAAGGAGGGAGGTTGAAAGCTATACATTTCTAAGGGTAAATGCTGCAGGAATTAGGACTCCCATTTAGAAGCTTGTGAGGAGAGATTGCCATCTTTGCTTGTTCTATTTGGAAGTGGGTGAGCTTTGACAAAGTAGAGGAAGACTCTTGTGGACCCTGGAAGGAGCTTGCACAACACCAAGGCTCAGGTTGTAACGGTTCCTTTTGATTACCTTTAATGCAAATTGGTCCATTCTTCTCAATAACTTGTTGTTTATGAGTTATTTCATGTACTCCTTGGTCTATATGTTGAATATGCTTTGTTTTATGTTATAATCAGGTGCTATTTAATTGTTTGACTGTTGGTGATTGCAGGTTTTGGAGAAAAGGAGGAGCTCATCCAGATCAACAAAGCTTGGACTTCTACAACAACGTTTGGACAAAGGTAAGAACGAAACACTTGATTTCTCATATCATAATGCATGTTTAGAGAAGGATAGCTCTAGTTTGTTTTGTTTGTCATTAGATTGTCTTAGACTTCTAGGAAGGTCGGTTGTGTCCGCACTTTTGACTGATTCCGTGTGACACCTTCACATGGTGACATCACTACAACCATGATCAACACCATGCAAATGCGACAAGCAGATGGACTACAAGCATAAGGAACACATATGCAACTGACATGAATGCATGACCAACACACCACCCATCCAGTTCGAGGGGTGAACTATGCTCTAATACCACTTTGTGGTATCAGATATGACCAAAAAAGAGTGCAACCAACTCTGATACCACTCGGTGGTGTCATATATGACCCAAAGAGAACACAAACCAAACATCACCCAAGGAGAACATAACCATGCTCTGATACCACTCTGTGGTATCAGATATGGCCCAAAGAGAGCGCAACCCTATCTGATACTACTCTGTAACACCCTCATCCCACATCTACCCAAGTAACCAACCAATCAAGGGTAAATATGTGATGAGAGGCCACTATGGTGGGATTCAACTTCCTAAGTCACCTTAAAGAAGTGGAATCAGTGGAAACACACCACACAAACCTTCCACATCAACAACAGAACTCCCAGGAGCCATCCCAACCACTCAGGTAACCAATCCCTGAGACTAACTAAAAGTTTAGTGCATCAAACCCCTAGACGCTCCTTTGATATGGATTATTGTTTAATAAAGTACTGATGCACTGATTAAAGATCAACATATGATGAATTAATTAAATCGTAAGTTCACTGAATATATGTTGGTTTCCTTAATAACAGTTGCATGCACACGCGAGTTCCATTCACTGAAGTAGCATATACATATTTGATTGTGAAATGAAAAAGTTATTGATTTGTAAATACTGATTCGCCCCCCCTTTCTTAGTATCATTTCCAAAAATTGGTATCAAAGGAGGTCCTTTGGTAGAAGCTTGATCACTTGAAGGAGATCCGTAGAAACAATGGGAAAGAAGCTAAAGAAGAAAGCACCTCAGAAGAAGAAGACATCTCAAAGGAACAGTGACAACAGGAGAGACAATTGGCCATTAGGTGGAAGCAAGTATTCATATTCTGAATCACCACATATTGAAGATGAACAAGCAAAAAAAGTATCAAGTACAAATTTTTGGTCTTCTGGTGATACTTTTCTCTGTTCATGCAATGTTGAAGATATTGAAAGTGATAGTGAAAAAAATATAGAGGTGGAACTTGAAATACTTGCAGATACATTTAGAGATCAAAAAGATCTATTTAACAAAAGGAGTGTGCCTTCAAAGAAGAAGTTACCATATTAAAAGCTTAGTTGGAGAAAGGAAACAAAGAAAGGAAGCAATACAAGGAAAAGAAAGATCAATGTCAAAAGCTGCAGGATGAAGTGACATCATTAAGAAATGAAGAAAATGACAAGAGTACAACAATCAAGAGACTTAAAGATAGATCTAGTTACTAAAAATTCCTGAAGCTGAGATCGTCTCTCTAAAAGAAGATCTTGAAAATTCAAATAAGTAGAATGAAGAACTACCTCAAGCAGATGGAGAACAAGAAAATGAGATTCTCAAATTAAGGCAACAAGTGGAAGAAGGAAGAAAGGTTGAATAAATCATGAAGAAGCAATATCTGGAAAAGGAAGAGCAATATTCGGTTGAAGAAAATATCTTAAAAGGTAAATTAGAAGAAAAGGATAAATTGTTACAATTTCAATGTAGTACTAAGATTTTGGGAAATATTCTTAGTAGTCAAAGGTATCCTACCATCAAAACTCTTGGTTTTCATGAAACTGTTGGAGGTGAATATAGCTCACAAGATGAGGAAAGGAACTCTAATGCAAATTCTGAAATGATCAACCAGGAGATAAGAGGTCAACCCCCTCAACAACCAAGGAAAGAAAGTATTCAAAGAAAATCATTTACTCCTAACTATGGAAGCGATAATTGGTTCTTTCCTCTGATGAATAATGTTGTTTAGATGTCATAATTTTGGACATATTGCAACCAGATGCAGAAATAGAATGGTTCAAGAAAATAACCGTCACATAGAATTATCATCATATTCTAGGTACTTTAAGGGATATTGTTTTTCTTGCAATATGTTTGGTCGCAAAGCCATTGACTACGATAGAGGGAATATGAAACATAGAAGATGTTATGCTTGTAACAAGTTTGGGCATATAACAAAAGAATGTAGGAGCAAATTTCGGCCAACATAGCAAAAGGAGAAAACATCATCACACTCCAAGCTATGGAAGAAGAAGGAAGTACAGTCAGAAAGATGTGGCATAGCTCAATATACAGACATAACAGACTCGGGGGGAGATGAAAGTGTGAAACTTCAGAATTCCAATTCTCATACACAGTTATCATGAAGACAAGTCGCGTATATGCTAGAGTTATAAGCTGCACAGTCATGTATATGTTGGTTTGATGAAGAAGCAGTGGGACATACTCAGGCAAAGTGGTCTGATATGGTTCAGTCAATTATCAATTATCTTTTCTGTTCTGATTGATCACGATTACTGTCTGATGATGACATGTAGAAGTGAGTTTGGCCCTCATAAATTGTTAATGACTTGATGAATAACTCGTTGATGATGATGCCTTGATGATTCTTACTAACAAATGCAATGATCAGATCTGGCAATGAATAGTTGGCACAAGTTCAAGTGGAGCATATGCATCTAATAATGCATTGTTGGCATTATAATAGAAGACCTTGGTACATGATGATACTTATACTACTTGATCCGCTTAGTGGTTTTGATTCAGATGACTCTTTTGATGATGGACATATATAGGTTGTTGATCTTGATGCTGCTGACAGATGCTTATGGTGCAGATCATATATGGTGTATGATAGTTGCTAATATGGTCTTGTTTCAATCATTGGTCTTTGTTATAAATATCTTGTATATCAATTGATGTAAATGTCATGTAAAGACCTATGATGTAATAATTGTTATAGTCAATCATGTAAGGACTTTTCAAATCATGTCAAATTTGGTATATCCCCACTTGGTTGGGTGATTGATATATGTATGAGTCATTGGTGAAAGGAAGGTCATACTCACATAGTTGAGTTATAGGGTCATGTTATTCTTTTGAAAAAATATTTCTACAGATTCTTCATGTGCTCAGGGGGAGCATGGACAACATAATGCATCTCTAAGGGGGAGAATATATTGGTCTGCCCTTTGCCCTTGATGTCAAAGGGGGAGAGTATCTTAGTATTGTTTGATATATCTAACAGGTTCTACAACTTGATGTAATAAATACCAATATTGTTGCCATCAAGTCCAAAGGGGGAGATTGTTGGCATTATGATACAGGTGTTGTCCTTGATGGCAACTCACATATCTGATGAATGATGGCAGTTCACACTGCAACATGTTAACAACAAAGGATTACAAATCAGATTCCAAAGATTGAAGAAAGATAATGGTTTAAGAAGTATACGTTGGTTCACTTTTTCCAAGTAGCGTATACATTCGGGTTCACAAAATAAAAGGAGCTATACGTACGCAAATATTTTCACAGAAGGTAAAGCGCGTATGGGATGGAAAATTAAGGATAATGAATACGAGGGGTTCCTACCATGGTATTGACCCATGGTAATGAGCGCGAAAAAGAATATTGATACCATCAAAGAATATCAATAACATAACTATGGTTTTGGTCCAAGGTATTGGAAAATGATCTGTATATAAGAAGGAGAAGGTCAAATGGTTAAGTGTGCAAGTAATGAATATCTTGTGAAGAGTTAGATCAAAAGAAAATATGCATGTTATGGGTTTATGGTACTTTTCTTGATCCGAACTAAGGATTCACCTAACTGGTTGATGATGGATTAGATCTAATGATGGATTAGGATCATAAGACCTGAAATGAATTATCTTTATGTGGTCTGATAATGGATAGTGTAGATTTGGTTGCTAACACATGTTTTATTCTTTTAATGTTATAATCTGAGTATGTCTGAAGTCTGGAATAGATGTTATGAATTTGTAGATCTATACGTAGGTTTGCCTTGGTGAAAGCACATATACACGTTGGTTCGGCACTTCGAAGTAGTGTATGCATTATGAAATATGATGTTTGAAGTTGCAGTTGGTTCTGGTTGTCGATGCAGAGTTCTAGGCTCAACTCCGTGTTCTGGTGATAGTGATCTAATTGTTAAAATTGGTTGATTGTGATTTGCTTCAACATTGATGGATTTCAGTGATTAGTTTGATTGCAGTGGTGATTGATTTTGAGCTTCAATGTTATTGATGGGTCCAGTATGAAAATTAGATGAAATGTGGCCTTCATATTATGTTGTTGGGTACTAGGAGTATCTAGTCTGAAAAATTATGAAACGTGGTCCCTGGAGGAAGAGAGAAGGTCGTGGCCTTCTGTAGGCTGACGCTTACATATTGGTAAACATATCAGCCAGTACAAGGGCCAGGGAGTTAGAGCTTCCTTCCAATAGCAGTTGGAGAATGAGTGAAGGTTGGAGCCTTCTGTAGGCCGGCCCCTACATACTAGTAAACATATCAACTAGTACAAGAGCTAGGGGGTTGTAGCTCCCTTCCAGTAGTAGCTGAAGAATGAGAGAAGGTTGTAGCCTTCTGCAGGTGAGTGCCTGCGTACTAGTATGAGTCTACACCAGTACAAGATTGTAAACAGGTATTTCTTATATTAAAAGAAGACAAAGACGACATCAACATGTGGTTTTTCTCTCACATTGGGTTTCCACCTTATATCTTGGTGTTCATGTGTGTTGCTTATGTGTCATGGTTTATTATGTTATTAATGCACATGGTTAATGTTTAATAAAGTACTAATGCACTCACTAAAGACCAACATATGATGAATTAACTAAATCATAAATTCGCTGGATATACGTTGGTTGCCTTAATAACAATTGCATGCACACACGAGTTCCATGCAATGAAGTAGCGTATACAAATATGATTATGAAATGAAAAAGTTATTGATTTTTAAACACTGATTCAACCCCCTCCTCCCCCCTCCTAGTATTATTTCCAACATAGGGGTCTCATACTTATCTGAGATTCGCTATGAGGCATTGTTTCCTTATCACATTAGTTGCATTATCATCTATTAGGCCATAGATACATTGTTCATTCATTTACAAGTAAAAACATGATGGGAGCCATACATAGCCATTGTCATAATGCATATTCATAACCATCATAATAACAACAGAAATGCCAAGGAAACAACATCCATATAATCCACATATAAACCAACATAATACTCATGAATTAACAAGGAGAAATAACCTCATATTAATGAGGCAAAGGCCAACCAGGTTTGGGACATCCACGAACCACCTAACCATAGACATGGTTGAGCCAAATCTCTCTTCATCCAGTCACCCCCACGCAATATTGAAAGAATGAATGTGTGATCTCATGGAACAATCCATCAAAACTCAAGCAGGGCTTCCAGAGGCCAAACGACCTCAACCCATCAAACAATGATTCCACCTCACGATCGGACATCACAAACCATCACCAAATTGGTTTATACCCAAGCCTCTCTTTCACATCTAAGGGTATTTGGTTGTGATGCATATGTACATGTTCCAAAGGAGAAAACAACCAAGTTGGATAGTAAATCTGAAAGGTGCAACTTTATTGGGTATAAGGATGGTTTAAAAGGTTATATCATTGAGTTATGAGTAGTGACCTAGGCTCTGGGCCTGAAAACGTTGCACAAATCCTAGAGTCACAGGAAAAACACTAGGGAAAAAGGTCCCCGAAAGCTCCATTGCCCTTGTTGTGGGAGCTTCTAGAGCCTCCTAGATGCACCCTTGTCCATATACAGGGAGCATCTAGGGGTTTGATGCTGTAAAGCTTCAGTTAGTCTCGGGGGTTGGTTACCTAAGTGGTTGGGCTGCCTCTTGGGAGTTCTATTGTTGATGTGGAAGGTTTGTGTGGTGTGTTTCCATTGATTTCACTTCCTTAAGGTGACTTCATAAGTTGAATCCCACCATAGTGGCCTCTCGTCACATATTTACCCCGATTGGTCGGTCACTTGGGTAGATGTGGGATGAGGGTGTTACAGAGTAGTATGAGAGATTGTTGCACTCTCTTTGGGTCATGTTTGATACCACAGAGTGCTATCAGAGCATGGATATGTTCTCCTTGGGTGATGTTTGGTCTCTGTTCTCTTTGGATCATATATGATACCACAGAGTGGTATCAGAGTGGGTTGCACTCTCTTTTGATACCACAGAGTGGTATCAGAGCATGGTTCACCCCTTGGACTGGATGGGTGGTGTGTTGGTCATGCATTCATGTCGATTGCATATGTGTTCCTTATGCTTGTAGTCCATGTGCTTGTTGCATTTGCATGGAGTTGATCATGGTTGTAGTGATGTTTCCATGTGAAGGTTGATGGTGTTGTTGTGAGATGTGTCGTCATGAGTGTATGGTTGTATATGCATTTGTTATGCATGTCAATGTCTATATGTTTTTATGCATGCATTGTCATGGTTATGGTTATGCATGTATGGTAGGTCAAAGATGAATTTTGAGGTCATTGTATGTAATTAGATCATCATAATAATATTGGTATGTTATGATACTAATGTGTTTGCTGAGATAGAGCAGGAGATGCAGATCATTAAAGTAAAGTTGCAACAATGGACTTCAGGGTAAGATCATATCATCATACACGTTTGTATGGTGAGCATGCGGGTATGTTGGTTAATGTTTATTGTAAGCATTAGGGTTACTAATATGACGGTCATTCTATTATTATTATGGTTACATGTATGATACATGCTAGTTAATTAGTGTAGTCATATGCACATGTCGGATAGTCATGAATGATAGTAACCTGTGGTTGTATGCATTTCTATTGTTGTTTTATGATAGTTAACATGATTATTTTGTTATATGTTGCTGATGAGCATGTTATATGTTAACTTCTTGTAGTTACATGTTAGTTAATTATTAGGGTTATTACATTAAGATCTTGATGTTATAAGTATCATGCTAAATAAGAGGATTGGTTAGAGTTATGACATTAAGGTATGAGTTTGACTATGTAATCTATTTGATGTTTGAGTGTTTGATTATGTCACCTAGTTGATTTATTTAACAAGGTATGTTTGAAAGTTGGTTGAATTGATGAATTTCATAATATGACTATATGTATGTAAGATTTCTTGAAGGCATGATCTTGTTTTAAGATGGTTTTACTCACACATATGTGTCGAGATAACTGATATGTACTTGAGTGTAAGTAGGTGACAATTGTAGCATTATGTCTAATGACTACAAGTTGACTATGAATTATGACATGATTGTTAGTCTTGGTAAAGGTTGATTTCAAATTAGTAGATATGTTTTCTTGATCTTTGGAAAATGTGGTTGACATGTGTGTTTAGTTACAAGGAAGTGTGATTGGCACAACAAGGTAAGATAATTGGTATATTGTTACATTTATTTATGCACTGACAATTATGTGTTATGGAAGTATGATACAGAGAATTGCATGGCAAAGAAATTTCCATGGAATCTTGAAGAAGGCTCAGGTTGAGCTTTCCCTTGGAAGCACAGGGAACCCATGGGGATTGAGTCATGGTGTCTGTTGAGAGTCTTGTGCTTTCGATACCTTGTCATTTTCTTGCGCTTGATTTGCAATTTTGTTATGTCTAGTGCATGATCATGCCACTTTGCTTGCGGTGTCATATTGTTATTTGTTTTCATGATTTTCTTCTCGTTTGTTTCTTTTTCTTTCCTTTTATGTTTTGAGGGCCTTGGGAATTGGTTAGGAAAGAAGAAAGTTGACGAAACTCTGGGAGATCTGTGTGGAACCCAACATGTCACAAAAGGCTTAGATGAAGTTCACACATGTATAAGGGAAGATGAAGGTAAGACTATCACAGTCGACTAACTTGGTTGGGTCTGTTAATGTAAATGGATGGTGGTAGGACAATCATGAGAAAACTAACAAGAAAGTTAAAGTGAATGGCTGTGAGGCATCTGAATCCTTGGCTATCTTGGGAACGGTTTTTCTCAATGTCGTGCATGTTGTGCATGGATAAATGGAATTCTCTTAACCTTGACTTTATGATATTTGGTAATTATGTTGTGATCATGTTTATGTTAATGTTTATATAATGCATGTATATATGTATGTCATTGTCTGACATGATAATGATTGTTTTATGTTGATGTTTATATATATGTATATATATATATATATAGATATATATATATATATATAGATATAGATATAGATATATATATGTGTGTGTGTGTGTGTATATATATATATATATAAATATATATGTATGTATGTATATATCTATATATATATATATACATACATACATACATACATATATATGTATGTATGCATACCGTTGTCTGACAAAGTCATCAGGAATCGTTCTTGTGGAGGAATGATTGCTTATGCAAGTGAATGGCTCTACCACCTCTGCTAGAAATATTGTATCTACGACAATGCACCTTTCATTTGTTAATTTTTGTTCTACTTGAGTGATTTTCCATTGAACTGATTGAGGGGTGATATATTGATATCTAGTTGTTGAGCTCTTAGCCCACACCTACGTTGTAGAATGACCCCATTCCTGGTAATATGAAACACCTCGTTGTACCCTTTCTCACTGACAGGGCATGTCACTTGGTAGTTAGGGAGATCGCATTAGAGATGTTGACCAAGAGCCACCTAGAGCCACAAGTGATAGGTGTCATTTTCACTGAGAAGCAGACAAGTCTATCATTGGAAAGGAAATTGAATATTGATGAGCCGAACAAGACTCTGCTTGACATATTAAGTTCTACCTCCTTGAGGTCTCGAAGCACCCAGTTTGGGGATCCTTGCCAACAAATAGTGATGCCAATAGGGGAGCATGGGAGTAAAAAATCTTTAGTAGGACTAGACTTCGCGACCCATTGGAGGAGATAGAGGTCCCCACTAATAATCTCTCAGAGTTACTAACAAACAAACCAAACACAATTACATTTCGATGCCTCTTGGAGTTTCTTTCTTTTGGAGGTGGCTTGCCAAGGAGGGAAGAGATCTTGTATGAAAAGTTTTGCTTCAACATGACCGCATTCTCATGAAACCATTATAGATATTCCCATAAATAGATCTAACTTTTCAAAATCGCTAGGGAGGTTGAGGAAAAAGGTTGGAATGAAACTAATGTGCTCTAGAATCCCCTAGAAGTGGAATTCAAAATTCCCATGCACCTTCACAGAATGCATGATGAGGGGAGGATGCCAATGACTCTCTTCCTCTAGTAGCCTAAGAAGAGGATATTCCATGCGCCTAGCTAACACAATGTGTTCATCCCCAAGGAGGTGTCCCATAATTGATTTGAATGCCAAATGAAATAGTTAATTTCCAACTCCATGAGTGTAGTATTAAATTGAATGCATGCCCCCTTTCGCCAATTATGATTTTCCCCGGTGTGAAATCTCGAGGTGACATTCTTACCTTGCAACCTAGTACACCTCCCATTCAATTTATTTGGTCCATTGGTATCATCTGCCATGTTCATCAACATCCCTTGCTCCCATAAATTAATTGTCAATCACGCAGAGTATAGAAACTGAGTGTGGCTTTCGATGCTTTGGATTGATATGAATGATGACTTAATGGGGTGTGTTGGTACCTCCCTTAGGTGTGTAAGCTGGTGGGAAGGATAAAACACACCTCCCCACCTTTTGCATCCCTACCACTCCATCTAGGGACTTTATAAATATAATTGTTAATCTTAATCCCACTATGAGGAAAGGAGATGGAGGGACAAGAAAATACTCACTATTAAGTTGCCATTTGTAAATGGCCATATACTATGGTAAAAAAATAAGAGGAAATGCAATCTTTAATCAGATAAATATATTGCAACCATTTTCGTATGCTCATAATTACATTCCCATAAGCTAGGGAGTGTAAAAATCCATTTCCTTTTTTTGTTTTCTATGAATAAATTTAAGGTAAGTCTTTATGAAATATTGAAATGACTAAGCAAACACTAAATTTAAAGATTAAGATATGTGAAAAACAAGTGTGTCTTTTTATTCCTAGGTGACAGAAGGAATGAGCTAACCCAAACAAGTCATAATCAAGAGCGTCAAATTTAAAGATTAAGATATATGAAAAACCAATATGTCTTCTTATTCTTTAGCAAAAGAAAGAATAAGCTAACCTAGACAAGTCATAATCAAGATTTTAATTGCTTTCTCCATGACTAGGTTTAACAACCCTGTGAAAAACTAGTATGTCTTCTTAAGAAAGAGTGAGCTAACTTAGACAAGTCACAATCAATAATTTAATTGATTGCTCCATGATTATGTTTAACAACGTCGATCATTACCTAACACATAATAAACAAAACAAAATAAGTCTCATTGGATATGTAATTTATTCAAAATCTATTGTTGGCAATGTACAATAATATTTAAATATCAATAATTGGATATTGAATTATTCAAAATTATTTTTGGCAAAGTAGATGGGAAACCACTTAGTTAATTGTGCATAATAATATTAAAATATTAATCATGTAGGCAGTGGTAGTGGAAGGGCCAACCATTGGACTCTAAAAATGTGGTTGCATGTTGCATGATGATAAAACCTTGTTGATGGAAATGATAGGTCTTGAACTAATTAGAGGCATAAACTAACAATTATAAGAAAAAGAACATGTTAATAGACAAATTTAATTTCTTTAATACTGGGGTAAAGGATATGGTGACAAAAACTCAAACATTTTAATAAAAACTTTGATGTCAACAACTATAGTGGGAGTAAATGCATAGCCAAAAGGTACATGGAAGTGAGCATGATGCCAATAAGTCTCAGTGCCATTACAAATTAGAAATAAAAGGTGCATAACTAGCTAGAAATATTTTAAGCAACATAGATTTAAAATTTTGTAAATTTAGCATTTTACAATTACACCAATTACAATTTAACATGATGTTTTTAGAACACTCTAGTATAAGAATAACGTGATATTTTAGAACACCCAGTATAGGGTTTCGTTGACAATCATATTTATAAAGAATAAAAAAAATAAAGATAATTAAATATATGAAGAAAACCCTAATCGAGAATAAAAAAATAAAGATAATTAAGTATAAGAAGAAAACCCTAATTAGGAATAAAAAGAGTAAAGGTATTGAAGTATAAGAAGAAAACCCTAATGCTATAAATAGAAATAATAGGGGAAGAGGAAGAAGAGGTACCTCTTTCTGATTATCAGGAGAAAGATGCGGTACCTCTTTCTATACCTCAGGAGAAATATGCAAAGTTTGATGATGTTCTTAGAACAATGCCCAACTCGGAAAAAGAGTAGTTGTATAAAGTGAGATGCATTATTTCTCCTAACATTCAAGGCCGAGAAAAGAATGAATGCAAAGAATATATGAGGGACTGCGCGACAACAATTCTTCCTATGCAAGTTGAAAGTAAGTTATTGAGAAGAAACTCTTCCTCTTCAAGTTGAAAGTAAGTTATTGAGAAGAAATTTATCTGTAGAGTAACATATGTATATTGTGATTGTGATTTGGATTTAGATTTTTATCATGACGATTGAAAAAATAAAAATCTAAATAAAAAAAATTGTATTAAACTTTAGATCTACACATTCTTAGCTCAGATCTATGCATTATTAGATAAATTCTAAGATCTGATTTTAGATCTAGATGTATATCACATATAGAAATTCATTAGGTCAACATATGTATTAATGGATTCTGGACACACCCACCATCAACTCCTCCCCATAAATTTATGCCTAAAACCCACTAAAAGCGAAACCATATATAAATCTACTAAATTATACCTCATAAATTTGAACGGCTCTTATCTACTCTATTAAGTCTACAAGTTATTAGATCTAACCTTATAAAACTTCATTAAACCCCACACATAGATATTGTTCATTGTAAAAGCAAAAGATATCGTTGATGAGAAAGAAAAGGGATTTCAAACCCGTCGACCCCTCCCGGTGAATCATGAGTATATGGATGACCATACTCGTTTTGCAGTGTCTTGTTTTTTTGAAATCAACACTTTTCTTCCTAAAACCTATTTCTAAGATTTTAGATCAAACATTTCTTTACTATTATCACCGTTTAAGTCGTTTAATTAATTGTGTGTACATATTTTCTTATTCTCCGTTTCAGGGATTTGAGCTGGAAAACAGAGCCGTTACAATGCTTGAGCAGAGTAATTCCCATACAGCCCAGTACTGAGAGCCGTTACAATGCTTGAGCAGAGTCATTCCCATACAGCCCAGTACTGCGATTCCAACGCAAGGGAACGAAAGAATACTGTTCAAAAGCTTCCCCAGTGGTTTCGTAAAGGATGGATAACGGAGATAAGATACCGAGAATCTGGCGCGACAGCAGGGTCATATGTCTCATTTTTATTTACACCAATAAAATGGTTGTTTACTTTAGTATTATGTCCAAAAATCTACCGGCTTTCGATTCCGGTCTCTGCGGGAAGTTACATTGTACCTATATTCTGGTGAGAAACCGAAGCCGAAGTATAGGTCACTGGAAAGCCAAAAATATGAAGCATTTGCGGCTCCACCATCAACAAATTCATTGATTTTTAAGACTCCTGATTTAAATTCGAGTCCTCAAAGAGTGCCGGGATTGGAATATGTGAATTCTCTTTCCAAATCGAAACAACAACGTCCTGCTTCAGGTATTGTCTCAAATCTAGCGAACGTTGGATCTGTTCTTATCAATGTGATATATTCTTCTATTGTCTGCATTCTCAAAGAACTTTTTTTTTTGGCTTGCTACTTGCTACTTCTTACATGTGTAGATGTTGCGTATCAATATATATTAGTATTTAGGAATATTTATAAAAGATGTTCATGTTTAAAAAGATGCTTGTTTAAAAGATCTGAAACTAGGCTGAAAATTGAGCACTTTGCATGGAGAGATTTTGAATTTAGTCCACCGACTGGACTTGGTTATTAATAAAAGCAGTACAATTCAATTCGAGATTGAGAAATATGAAGTATACGAGCTTTTGGGTGAATTAGGTTTCTGGGACGACTCTTCACGTTTCACGTTTCGGTTTGAGCAATTAATCCTTCTTGACTTCAGCAAGGAATCGCCTCTAACAAGGAATTGCCTAATACTTGTAAAGAGGTTTTCAAAATAATAATGCACTCGGGTAACTCTTAATTTAGGCGCAGAAAGCTCTCACGTGGCAGGGATCAATAATCTCTAATTCACGATGAGGAGTCGTCGAGAATTGACTGAAGCACAAGGACCTGAAACGGATTGGCTTTCTTTTGATTATGCACAGCCTCAGCTTTTGAATACCCGGGGACAATTACTTTCTTAACCGATAATTACTTTTAATGATATTCATTCAGTTGTATTTGAATTTATCATTAAACAATTACATAAAAGATTTTTAATAGTAAAACAGTAGAATCATAAAGAGATATTCAAACAAAAACATAAAATTTTTACCAAAAAAACCGATTAAGGGAAAACCCAACAATTTTTTTCTGTAGAGAAATTGTTCACTCAACATAGATACATCTAAGTGAAACAAAAGTCGAACTTACAACCCTGGTCACACAGTCAAATTGCCTACCAGACAAGATGATCTGCTGCTCAACAAATTTGACCTTCTTCTTCTCTCAGGAAAGACTCGGTTTTGTTGCCCAGCTCTGCCACAAATTCGTTCTTTTATTTGTCTCAGATTTATCTTCTTTTCTTGCCTCGTATTTGACTTCTTCTCAGCCTCAGCTGCGACTTCTTCTTTGTCTCAGATTTGACTTCTTATTTTACACAATTACACATAAGAGTAGTAGAATAGTAGAATCATAAAGAGACAACACAATCAGAATACAAGATTTTTAGCCTAGGAAAACTCACACTCCAGCCTAACAAAAACACAAGATCTTTATCCTAAAAAAACTCATACTCATTCGAGAAAAACCCAACAACCTTTTTCCTTAGAGAAATTGTTCAAGTCACCCAAGATACATCTAAACAAAAGTCAAACTGGTAGCCCTGGTCACCTGGTCAAACTGCCTACTAGACAAGACAACCTGCCGCTCAACCAATTCAGCCTCCTTTTCTCAGGAAAGACTCGGTTCATTGTTGTGTGAAAATTTGAAAATTCTTGTCGATGTCATGGAAACGTTGGTTACTTTCTGATGTTGTAGCTGGAGATGCCTTTTAGACATCTTCTGTCAAATGTAACTAGACATGAAGCTTGGACAATGTTTGGAAATTTGCCTGAATATAATGCTGTTTCCTAGAATGCATTGGTTGTTAGATATTTGCTGAATGGGTATCCCAGATATTTGTAAAGGTCTTTCAGCAGAACAGGATGTTGTCTCATGGAATGCAATGATTGTGGGATATGTGTAGAGTTGGAAGCTCTGGCACTTTCTCAGAAATGTAATTGACTGACATGGAGCTATATGTGGACAGATTTTCATGTGTGCTTCTTGCATGTGTCAATTTGGTAGCTTCGAGACATGAAAAGCTTGCCACAAATGTATAATTAGATATGGATTTCAATCTGATGGTTTTGTGGTTGCTTTCCTTATAACGTGTCTGAAACGCAAGACCATAAATGATGCACACCAGATCTATAATAGAAGGCCTAGATGAGATGGGTTGTCATGAATGCAATGATCTTAGGATATGCAATGAATGGATTTGAAAACTAGGATCTCATTCGCTTGAAGAGATATTACATCATACTGGACAATGCTAAATTTGTGTGTATCTTGTCTTCTTGTATCCATATAAGCTTGATGAAAAGTGTTTCAAAATACTTTCATTGCACGAGTCTGGATTATCACATAGAACCACAACTGGAGCACCATGTGTGCATGGTTGATCTTCTTCACCATTCTGGGCACCTGAATCATCTTCTTTAAAGCTGAATGGATCCCCTATGATATAGGTTCTAGAGAGTAAGCCATTGAGGCCCTTCCTATAAACGTGTTGAGGATTAAAGCCATTGGAGTGGATTAAACTTCAAAGGACAAAACTCTCAGAACCATCAGGCCCTTACAGAAGCGGAAGATAAACTAGAGGTCATACATGATGACCTAACAAATGTTATGTCCTGATGCGAGTCTAGAAGAAGATAGAAGCAAATTTCTAGCTTGGGAAGAGGCATTATGGAGAGAAAAAGCTAAGTTAGAGTGGTTGAAAGGAGGAGATTAAAACTATACTTTTTTTCACGTGTATGACATCAATGGCCTTGTTAATTCTGTCTTTCTTTAAAGATGTTGTTAAAGTGCGTGTGGATCACTACAAGAAAATCTACAAGAAGCCAGATAAGTTGAATATTTCTGAAATTTTCCTATACATCTCTCTTTTGAACAGATTGCTCTTAGATGAGAAAAAGGATTCACTCAATGCCCATGTAAGTGAGGAGTATCTTTAAAAAGTATAAAAACTCTTTTCAAGGTGATAAATATTTAGTCATAGATGGCTGGACCATTGAGCTTTTGGAAGGTTTCTTTAAAGAGATAATGGAATACTTGTCATAGTGTCACTAGTTGTTGAAGAACCAAGATCCATGGGGAATGATTTTCATCCTTTCAACTCCACCTTCATTGCGAACAACCTCAATATGAATAAGCCCCTTCCCTTTCACGCAAATTGGCCCATCTCATTAACGATTATGCAGATGTGTTTACAAAATTATGCCAAAGTAATAGCCTGAAGGCTATCATCTCTGATGAGCAGTTTGGTTTTCTTCCAGGAAGGCAGATTTTTGATATGGTGGGAATTTCCCAAGGTGCTCCACACTATTAAATCGAAGAATACTACCTCCTCCGTCTTCAAGTTGAATCCCTCAAATACATATGATAGTGTGGATTTAATTTTCTTAAGATTTTAATTGATGCTTCACATAGGGTTTGATATCCACTTTGTCAATTGGATAGGTAAGTGCATATCTACAATATCATACGTTTCCTTATAAATGGGTCACCTTATTTTTTCCAGCCACAGAGAGGATTTAGTCAAGATGCGCCCTGTCACTTTTACTCTTCTTATTAGTGCCAAAGGTTCTCAGTAGAATTTTGAAGAGTCTAAACGAAGGATGACAAATAAAGGTAATTCAAGTGACCAAAGAACTCACTATCACCCATATACTGTTTGTATAGGATATTGTCCTGCTTAGGAATGGTTCTTCCTGGGAGGCAAAAATGATAGGAAATGTTCTTCTTCAATGCTGTATAGCTACATGAATAAAGACCTACCTTTAAAATTCAACCATAACCTTGCACCAGATTGATGGTCCAACTTCTATTAGAATTAAGATTTTGTTTCTATTTAAAGTTACAGAATTTGAAGAGACTACAAAGTATTTGGGTTTTCACTTGAAGGAAAATAACTACTACAAAGACTGGCTATGGCTATTTTTAAAGACTGAAAAAGGGTCATTTTTTATATAACAGGTGGATATTCATAAGAGGGAGCCTGACCCTTGTTAAAAGCATGTTTGAGTTCACACCTATTTATCAGACGTCTTTTCCTTCAATACCCACAGACATACTAAACAAGATAATGAAAATGTGCTCCAGGTATGTTTGGGCAGGAATGAGAGAATATGGTGGCATACTTTTAGTTAAATGGAAAACACCATTAAGGCCTAAGAAGTAGTGAAGCTGGGGATTCAAAGTTTTCTCTCCATTTTTAGAATCGTTGGCTACAAAGGTAATGCGGAGAGTCCTCTTTACTGAAGTTTTGTGGCAGAGTGTGATGAAGTGGAAATATATTGAACCATCAATCCTGGAGGACTGGATAAGATACCCTAGAAAATCGTTTTCTGGAGGATCTATAGTATGCAAAGAGGTAGTAAAAGACTTCTCAATCATTGGTGATCGTCTTTCCCAGCTAATTGGAAATGGACAGAAGGTCCATATTGGAACTGATTCATGGATAGGAGGCCTCCATATGTCAAGCCTCTCACAACGTTTGATTGCCCTCTTACATTTCTTAAAATTGGTTTTATTTGGAAGCATTTTATGACAGGAACAATGAGGATGCAAGCCGGGTAGGACTCAACAAGGATTTGGCACTACAGTAGAACCGATATGTCTCTGCCCCCTAGTTGGATTATATAAGATTAAGAGATAAACCAAACAGTCTTGTATGGGCTGAAAATGAAATAGGAAATGACTACAAGGTTAATCTAAGATACCTTGCAGCTCTTAAAAAAAGGAGGAAAAGGATATTTCAAACTGGCAGCATATTTGAAAGTTTTAGCCGCCCTTAAAATATCATGATTTCTTACGACTTTTCCTCGAAAAAAACAATAAAATCTTTGATCTGGGATATACTACAAAAAAAGCTGGCAGAGTCCTGGGAGTTGCCCATTATCTATGGAAAATTATGCAAGCATCAATCAGATTTCTGTTCAATGTTATTTTACTGAAGTGGTATGTATTGCTACAAAATCTATCACTAGTGGCAAAGGGGTATGGTATGAAGACACAGAAGAAACATCAGAAATCTGGTTGGAATATCAAGAGGTAAGACCTGAAGCACATCGACCTCTTCCATGTTTTATTTTATGGGTGGTATTGCTAACTAGGAATGAGTTCCTATTCCAAGGA
Organism: Pinus tabuliformis; assembly: GCA_031772625.1. Taxonomy (NCBI): domain Eukaryota; kingdom Viridiplantae; phylum Streptophyta; class Pinopsida; order Pinales; family Pinaceae; genus Pinus; species Pinus tabuliformis. The sequence continues at coordinate 81,277,005 of CM062816.1, forward strand.
GCATGTAAATAACCATACAAAATCTTTTGCAAACTTAAACGAGCCTATCTACTGTTTGAGAAACCAACAAAGGTGAAAAAGTATTGATTTGTTGTAGATCCAAGAATAGAGACTTCAAGTATTCATGTGTATTTGAAGGCACCTCAAAATATCGAGGTTCACCTTTCTGACTTCCACAAAATCAAATTTGAGTGTGTTTTGTGCAGTGGCGCACAATCACCTATGGCTATGAAGAAATCAAGGTCTTATCTATTTTGATGAAATTATCCTTGGAAGGAGGACTCTGGTTCATCGATATTTATGGACACTATTTACTGGTGGTGGAATGGCTAAGGGGAATTAGAACGCAAAGAAATATAGGTGTATTTGATAGTTTTCAACACGTGAAAGAAATCAAATTAAGCTTCACTAAAATCCACATTTGTCACACCTATTGAGAGCTTGTTGCAAAGATCCAAGCTCTCTCCTTGTAAGACTTTTTTACGATGGGGATTGCTTTGTGAGAGGTTTGAAAAATCTATATAATGGGTAGTTTTCATTTTCGATGATCTATTTTGGAGTTTTATGGAGGTTTTGTTTGTGAACTCTATAACTGAGCTTATGCACCTTAATGTTTTGTCAAAAAATCATATGTATTCCTTATTTTAAATAATGGAAGGGATTATGTTATATTTCTTGGAAAAGCACTATAAATATATACAATAAACATTAGTCATAAAGCTAGAAATCATGGATGGTACATTAAAATATGATAAAATAATATTAGGGGCATCAATTAACATGATAAAAGACACCACAATGATCCATTACATTGACTTTTATGATTCAACTGTGTAGAAATTTCTGTTTTCCCACCCCGGTTTTCAGTTTCTCCTTATTTCTCCCATGTAGTTAAATGCCCATTCCCATAACTATACATTTAATAGACTGAAAAAAATAAATATTGCTGAAAACACAAATTCTGGAAATTTTTCAGAATGCTGGAAATTGCAGAATTAAAAATCAGCAATCAAAAATAGCCATTAAAACACATTAAAACACTGATATTTTTGGTCAACTTGACCCTGGAAAAACCCCCTACAACTCTTGGGGAAAACCAGTTTGAGAGCTCTTCTTTATTTCTGAAAATTGCCTTTTTACAGTGAGAATTATTCAACAAAAAATCAGCAAGCAAATTTACAACTTATCTCCTTTCCCGTGCCTCACAACAATCTGGAAATTACAGCAAACATGACAGCAATAAATGTTGTACGGCCTCCGTTTTGTGTGCAGAAAAATCAGCAAACTGCTCCTCGATTTTTGTGCAAAAATCTGCCTTTCACTATGTGCTGAATCAACTGTACAAATCTACTCAATTGCTGCCTTGGAATGTGTGCCAAGCTGCTGTCTCCTTCTCCTCCCTGCTCAGAAATCTCTCTTGCTCTCTTGCTCTCTTTCTCCCAATCTGCTCATGAAAGAATGAATGACCTTTTCCTCATTTTCCTCCTTTAATATAACTCCAAGTGACTTTTGGGTGATCCAAGTGACTTTTGGGTGATCTCTAAATCCAATGGCTGAAATAGATTTAGATCAATGGCTGAAATTAAATGCTCATTTAAATCTCACTTTCTATTTTTTAATTCACCCTACTTTAATAAAGACCCACTTAGTCATTTATTTCCAAAGTCACTTTTCCTTTCTAATTTTTCATTGACTTTATAAAAGTCACTTTAAAATTAGACTTAATAACTTTATCACTTAAAGTCACTTTTAAATTAGATTTAACTTTATAAAATTATAAAGTCACTTTAGGAGAAAAATTAAATTCTTTTGGACACTTTTCCCTAGGCCAAAGATCAAAGCCTAAGGGAACCACCTGTCCTCCGGTACCAAATTTCAACACTCCCTCTTACCGAGGAAGGTGTTCCTCACCACACCCATCTTGTCCCTGAAGTAGACATGCTTGCCCCGTGGTAAGGCTTTGGTAAGGATATCTGCAACCTGCTCATCAGTGGAAACATACTCAAGCTTCACAACTCCCTTCTGAACATAGTCTCTGATGAAATGATATCTGATCCCGATATGCTTTGACCTGTCATGAAATACTGGATTCTCCGTGAGTTTAATGCAACTCTGATTATCACAGTAAATCACTGAAGGTATCAACGGCTGACCAAATAAGCCAAACAACATCTTGCGAAGCCATATAGCCTCACAACTAGCTAGACTAGCTGCCATATACTCTTCTTCCGCTGAACTCAGTGCTACTGACTGCTGCTTCCGGCTGAACCATGACACTACTGCTGAACCCAACCCAAAAAACACCCTGAAGTGCTCTTCCTATCAGAAGCACAACCTGCCCAATCAGAATCAGTGTATCCTGCCAATCTCACTCCATCTCCCTGCCTGTAGTCCATACCATAATCCACTGTCCCCTGCAAGTACCGCAAAATGTGTTTTGCAGCCACCCAGTGAACCTTCCTAGGCTCACACATAAACTGACTCATCGTGTTGACTGCAAAACAGATATCTGGTCTAGTGTTGACCAAATACATCAAGGAACCAATCAGCTGCCTGTACAATGTGGGATCCACCAACTCGGAATCCGAAGCATGAAGCTTCTTCCAGTTGGTGATCATCGGTGTCGACATGGGTCTACAATCCTCCATGTGGAATCTTCTAAGGATGTCCACAATATACTTCCCCTGCCCCAGGAAGAAATGCCCCTCCTCCTGCCACACCTCCAAACCCAAAAAGTAATGCATCAAACCGATGTCCTTCATCTCAAACTCCGCCGCAAGATCTCTCTTGCAGTGCTCTATGAGTCTCTCTGCACCTGTAATGATCAAGTCATCCACATACAACACCAGAATGAGAGGCTCCTCACCAATCACAATAAAGTAAAGGTTCGGATCTGCCTCACTCTTTGTGAAACCCATCCCCTACAAATATGTATCTATCCTGGAGTACCAAGCTCTGGGAGCTTGCTTCAGGCCATAAAGGGCCTTCTTCAGTCTGCACACATGGGACTCCTTCCCATGCACCTCAAAGCCCTGTGGCTGCTCAATGTACACCTCCTCCTGTATGAAGCCATTGAGAAATGCGGTCTTCACATCCATCTGGTGGATCTTCCAACCCATCTCTGCTGTTATCGATATAATAGAGCGGATCGAAGTATATCGAGCCAAGGGAGCAAAGGTCTCCTCATAATCAACTCCCTCTACCTGGGAGAACCCTCTAGCCATAAACCTCGCTTTGAATTTCTCAATGCTGCCATCTGCAGCATGCTTTACCTTGTAAAGCCATCTGGAAGTAACCACGGATTTGCCCTCAGGCCTCTACACCACCTCCCAAACATCATTCTTCATGATAGAAGAATACTCCTCCTGCATGGCCTCTCTCCAGACCTGCTGGCTAGCTGCCTCCTCATAGCTAGAAGGCTTAGAGTCAAGGATGCTAGTACCCATCGCCATATAGCTACAAAACCTCTCAGGTGGTCTACTCTCTCTGACCGGCCTCTTCGGCTCAGCAACAAATGTGGCATCTCTCAAGGTGTCCTGAAGCCACTTGGGCTTCCTCTTCCCTGAGCGCACTTCTCTCACCGGAGAATGAAACTTCTCCTCCTCATCATCATCAGTAGCCTGAACTCCTGACTGTCTGTCTATTGTCCTCCTGCCTGCACCTGAACCTGTAGAAGCTGAGGTACCGTGTGAACTGTCCATCAGTGGACTCCCTAGTGAACTGCTCTGCATGCTGCCCGGAGCACCACCCCTCTGGCTCGATGAGCCACTGCTCACTGACGGACCTGACATCCTCATAGATGTACCTCCTGATCCTTCTGATCCCTGCCCACTGGATCCCTGCGACTGACTCAACTGCTGCTGAGGGTCTGGCTGATCCAGATACTCTAACTCCCTTGACCTCCTAAAGGCCCTGTCCTCCTCGAACTTCACATCCCGTCTAACAACAACTCTCCTCTGTGCAGGAATGTAAATCCAAAAGGCCTTTGAGGTCTCACTGTAGCCCATAAAGATACCCTTCTCTGCGGTGGGCTCTAGTTTGGTCCTCTTCTCCTTGGGTATATAGGAGTATGTAATGCATCCAAAGATATGAAGATGACCAAGATCAGGCTTCTTCCCATAGAAAGCCTCCTCTGGAGTCATGTGCCCCAAGGCACGATGCAGACTCCTGTTCTGCAAGTAAATAGCTGTGTTGCAGGCCTCTGCCCACAAGAACAATGGCAACCCCTGATCATGTAACATGGCTTTGGCAGCCCCTATGATGGATCTGTTCTTCCTCTCCGCAACCCCGTTCTGTTGGGGGTTGTAAGGAACAGTGAACTCCCTCCTAATGCCTGCCTCCGCACAATAGTCAACAAACTCTCCAAGAGTGTACTCTCCTCCATTGTCCGACCTCAAGGACTTGATCTTTCGACCTGTCTGAGTCTCCACAAGAGCTCTGAACTCTTGAAACCGCTTGAAGACCTCACTCTTGGTCTTCAAAAAATAAATCCAGGTCCTCTTGGAGTGATCATCAATGAATAAAACATAGTACTCATATCCACTCAAGGAAACATGAGACATCCGACCGCTCACATCGGAATGAATCAAATCAAGTATCCTCGTCGCTCTGCTGTCACTGCTGGGAAAAGGGGATTTGGCAAATTTGCCCATCGCACAACCTCTGCAAGTATCAAAGTGATCAGTACTGAAATCTGACACACCTGTAGTGATCTCCCACAATGTCCTCAAGGCTCCATCATACATATGTCCCATCCTGCAGTGCCAAATCTCACACAGCTCAGAACTGCTAGCTCTGCTGTCGGTACTACTGCTCAATGCCAAAAGGGGTTGGAATGCAAACTTGTACACCTTTGCATGGCGTACACCTATCACTCTAGCTGAATCAGCTGGAGTGCCCCTGGGATACATCAACACCTGTCCTCCCCTGAACAGTACCTCATATCCTCTGTCCTCCAAAGCTGAGACGGATATGAGGTTCTTCCTCATCCCTGGCACATAAAGAACCTCTGACACCTTCAAGGGAGGTTTGGACTCCCTCTGAAATGTCACTGTCCCCACCCCGACTGCTCTAACAACTCTGTCATCACCGAGTACTACCTCAATATCAGTGCCACTCTCTGAAAGCTTTGAGAAGTACTCACGGACTCCTGTCATGTGACGTGAAGCCCCACTGTCCACATACTAGATACCTGAAGATGATCCGCTAATCGAGGGAAAAGCATGCTCCCTCTGAACCTGTGTGGCAGGTGATCCTGCACTAGAGGACTCACATGTAGTGAACGCAAACTCCCGGTCAAAACGACCTGCAAAGTCCTCAATCTCAGCTGAAGCTGCCACATCCTGGTTCTTCCCCTTCTTCTTCTTCTTCTCCGGACACACAAATGCATAGTGTCCCATCTTCTGACAATTCCAACACTTCACTTTGGAATAGTCCTTCTGTGAGTTACTCTGTTTACCTTTACCTTTGCCTTTGCCTCCACCACCGCTTGTGGAAGCCTGCTTCTTCCCTTTGCCTTTCTTGCCTCCTGCCACCAGTGCTACATCCTCATCCTGCTCAACTGGCTTGGCTGCCCCAAGCTGACCTTTCCTGATCTCTGTCTGAATGCAATCATCCCAAAACCTCTCCCATGTGGGAAGGGTCTCACGTGCACAAACCCCATCAGCAAAGTTCAACCATGAATGGGGGAGGCCATTCACTGCAATCCGCACCAACTCAGTGGGTGGAATGGCCTCTCCATTCGCTGCCAACTGATCTCTCACATTAGTAATCTTTGTGAGATATCCAGCTGCACTATCATTACCCATCTTAATGTTCTTCAGCTTCTCCTTCAGGACCATCTTCCGGTTCTCATTGGTACTCTGGTAGAGATTGGACAATGATGTCCACATCTCATGGGCATTTCTCTTTCCTCTCACATGAGGAATGCAATAGTCTTTGATTCCGTCTAGAATCAACCTCTTACCCTTATTGTTCTTCTTTTTATACTCAGCCAACTGAGTAACATCAGTGGGCACAACAACAGGGTTCTGTGCGGTATGCACCATGATATCCCAGACTTCTGCATCCTCAAAGATACTCTGCATTCTCTCCTTCCAAACGTTGTAATTTATATGCCCATCTAGCCTATCCTCCACCCTCAATCCCAATGACATCCTGCTGTCCTAAAACTGAAAAATAGCACTGCTGTAGTAAAGATAAAACTGTTGTTTATGAAAAAATCAGCTTGCTGGAATTTTCTGAGTGAAAAATCAGCAATTGTGATTTTTCCTTTTGCTGTCCCAAACTGCCCTTCAGCACTCAAGCTCTGATACCATGTAGAAATTTCTGTTTTCCCACCCCGTTTTTCAGTTTCTCCTTATTTCTCCCATGTAGTTAAATGCCCATTCCCATAACCATACATTTAACAGACTGAAAAAAATAAATATTGCTGAAAACACAAATTCTGGAAATTTTTCAGAATGCTGGAAATTGCAGAATTAAAAATCAGCAATCAAAAACAGCCATTAAAACACATTAAAACACTGATATTTTTGGTCAACTTGACCCTGGAAAAACCCCCTACAACTCTTGGGGAAAACCAGTTTGAGAGCTCTTCTTTATTTCTGAAAATTGCCCTTTTACAGTGAGAATTATTCAGCAAAAAATCAGCAAGCAAATTTACAACTTATCTCCTTTCTCGTGCCTCACAGCAATCTGGAAATTACAGCAAACAGGACAACAATAAATGTTGTACGACCTCTGTTTTGTGTGCAGAAAAATCAGCAAACTGCTCCTCGATTTTTGTGCAAAAATCTGCCTTTCACTATGTGCTGAATCAGCTGTACAAATCTGCTCAACTGCTGCCTTGGAATGTGTGCCAAGCTGTTGTCTCCTTCTCCTCCCTGCTCAGAAATCTCTCTTGCTCTCTTGCTCTCCTTCTCCCAATCTGCTCATGAAAGAATGAATGACCTTTTCCTCATTTTCCTCATTTAATATAACTCCAAGTGACTTTTGGGTGATCCAAGTGACTTTTGGGTGATCTCTAAATCCAATGGCTGAAATAGATTTAGATCAATGGCTGAAATTAAATGCTCATTTAAATCTCACTTTCTATTTTTTAATTCACCCCACTTTAATAAAGACCCACTTAGTCATTTATTTCCAAAGTCACTTTTCCTTTCTAATTTTTCATTGACTTTATAAAAGTCACTTTAAAATTAGACTTAATAACTTTATCACTTAAAGTCACTTTTAAATTAGATTTAACTTTATAAAATTATAAAGTCACTTTAGGAGAAAAATTATATTCTTTTGGACACTTTTCGCTAGGCCAAAGATCAAAGCCTAAGGGAACCACCTGTCCTCCGGTACCAAATTTCAACAAACTGGCCTTGATGGATCCATAGGACCCATTATGTTGTGATAAGGGAACAACATGCCCTCCCTCCTTAAGAGATTTGTCCTTTAAGCACTAAGATTATTTCAAATAGTAAGAATTCCTCTTATTTTTTCATAGTGCTTTCCATGCTTAATTATCTATCCATCCATTTGTAATTATTATTGGTGCCAATCCTTGATAATCTAACACTACTAGGTAGTTTTGTTTTTATTCCATGTATTATCATCATTTTTCCAATTTGTTGTAGTTTTTAGTTTTATCATATACTTGTTCCTTGGCTTTTGAGTACATGAATTCCATTGGTTCTTCCATTTATTTTCTTTGAACGAGGTTACTGATATGCACTTTCCTGTATTCGTTATAGGCGTTCCTAGTAATGAGGATATCAATATTGTTCCACCTTTTAAGGTTTTTCTCCATCATGCACAACATTATCATTAATCTTCCTTTCTAGTATAGTATCGTGCCCTAGCTTATGTTCTTGATCTTTGATTGTGGTCACTTCTGAGATAATACTATCATATTTTGTCTTTAACCATGATCTCTACTTCAAGTTTAAGAACTTTGTGGCAACCTTGTTATATCTTCTATTCCTTCCCCTTGTGAAACTGAATTATTGTACCATCTATCAACTTTGTTTATCCATCTTCAAGTCCTTTTTGAATTTTTATTTGTCTTCATCTCTATTTAAGGCTTCATCAAACTTATAACATATTCCCTCTTCAACTCTCTTGCTCATCTCATCAAGTATGAGCTTTGGTTCGTTAACCTCAACAACCTTTGATAATTACTCCCTGGAAGATTAAATCTACTAAATTAAAAACATGGATGAGAATTTAACACTTAATAAAATATAACGACAAAAGCAAAATGATCGCACCAATTTCATACACATGCACACATAAATTTTCCCTTCAAAATCTGTTGTTTCTCTAATTTAATTCTACAACATACAAGGGCTCCCTTCTTGGGGTAATGGCCATTTGAGGAAAAATACTAATGCAACAAGAACTTGGAATTAATTCAATTGATCAAACCATTTGTACTTCGATTTGCTAGCTGATTTGGACCCATCGCTTACTGCCCCTTGCACTCTTCTTCACACCCTGCACACTGGAATGAATATCCTTCACCCAATCACCGAGTTCTAACACTCACTGTTTTGTGTTCAAAGATGTGTATTCTCCCTTAGACTAGCCTTCTTTTTAAAAGTTCGAGTTATTGATTGAATCCACAACCATAATTTCCAAAGTGATTGATGGTTGAGATTAGATCTCAAGAACACTTTAGATCAATGATTGAGATTCATCTAATTCATTTATGTAAATAACCATTGTATTTCATTATATTAACTCACTTTATCTTTTAAAAGTCATTTACTTTAATTAATTAATTGCTAAGATTAAGGGTCAATTAGGTGACTTTCACATGCCTAAACACAGGCTTCTTTGGAAGTACCTTCCCAAGCTATTCTTTTTTTTTAATCTAGGATAATTGGTAACTGGTGAGAGTTATCCTGAACAGGCCTAGGATCAAATCCAACTGGCTGCCACTAAAAACCTAGGCTAGGTGCAACAGCCTGCAAGCCGCACACAATAGCAATTAACTTATGCCTCAACAAGAGCTGAGACGTCTGCTCGGGGGTCACCTACTCTTCTAGCCAAGACACAATAGGCCATATACTCAATGAGATTTGAACCTCCATCTTGTGGGTTTCACTCAGCGAAACTTACCATTAAACCCCATATCAACACTCCCTCTTAGTGAGGAAGGCAATATCTCCTTCAGTAGCAAGGTAACCCTTGCCTCCCAAGGCAAGAAGTTAGATGCTCCATCCAACCTATCCTCAAATCTAAGACTAGATGTTTCCATTTCTAGATTCGACAATAACTTTCTTGTGCTAAGTCATATCACCCACAAGAAAAAAGAATGCTACTGGTTTATAGATATGTAAGATTTCTTATGATTATCTGTTTCGGTCCTTTGAAAACCCCCACAAAAAAATATTTTATGTCAAACCTTCATTTGGTAAGGTCTCCCTCTGTTCCTCTGAAGGATGACCTCCACTAATCAGTATTGGCTACATTGATAGCTTTGTTGGCACTTATAGATATCATGTCCATGTACCCGCTGTACATTGTAGTTGATGTCACCATGCTACTACACTACATGTACAAACTAGTATGAATTTACAGCCCAAACTTCTCTTCTATCAACCTCCACACATCATTCGGCTTTTGTGGCTACTATATGGAACTCTGTGGCTATGTATAATAGTGTATGGTTACCCCTGCACACTAACGACTTCATGCACATGATCTAATGGCTTTCAGTGTTTGCATCCCTTAACTTGGCTATTGTTGGGATCTTTTTACATGTCTCAGACTTGGTGACAATCCTTTCTTGTTTTCTACACGCAGATTGGCAGCTATAAGTTGTATTTATTTACTTTTAGCTCGCGCGCTATCCCATCACGACCTTTTTTTGTCAATTGCACTTGATGCCTATGGCTACAATCCACTTTTTATGTTTCAAACTCATTTGTTTTTCACCATACAACCTTAGTGGAAGCTGGAAGCCCCCATGACCCACCCACCCCCTTTTTCTTTTTCTCAATCACCATATGGTTAGCCTTTACTACAAAGTTGGACAACTACCACTTTGATATCTATCTTAGGCATTGTATGACATATGGCCAACCTTCAATGCAATTTTTTGCCTAGTTGCGTCTGCCTATGGCTTGATTTGTACAATCTTTGACTCCTGCACGAATATCTCTTGTACATTTACTTCTGGTTGATTCATTTTGTGCTTTGTGGATCAATCTTCTTGTGCAACTCTTATAGATTAGTCTTCAGAAGTTGTGCTTTGATACCATGCTAATTTCTAACCCCAATGATTTGGTTAATTGCTTCCCAATAGATTAGATCTATTGACCCAAAAAAATGTGTAAGATTTTAACATTTAAATAGAATATAACAACTGAAGGGAAATGATTACACCAATCTCATACACATGTACAAATAATTTCTTCCCTTCAAATTTTTTTGTTTCATTAATTAAAGTCTATAGCATACAAGGGCTTTGTTCCTAGGATAATGGCCCTATGAAGAAAAATACATGTGACCCAACAAAATGGGTAACCCCATAGGAGAAAACTTTTGTCCTCCACTTGATAGCCAACCGGTCAGCTAGACAACCAACAACCCCTGACAGCCACCATTATTGACGATATGCCATATATCTCCCCCACTTGCATTAGCGATGTGTTTCTTACCCATCTAGATTAGCATTTGGGCAAAGGTGGGCAACCACTCACAAGGTATTTTGATCATTTTGCATTTGAGTGCTTATACTTGTTTGTCTTTGGGCATTTAGTATGGATTATGGGGTGATCTGGATGATTAGCAGACCTTGATTGCATTCTTGATCTCTCACCTTACTTGGGGGGTTAATCTTTGATCCTAGTCCGTTGGGACTTTCCTTAAGGACCACTAGGTTATAGGAGGGGCACACTTGGAAAACCATGATTGAGATAACATGTTCCATCTTCCCTATGTCACATTTAACACCTTCCATCCTACACTACAAGTCCATATCTCTCCTCCATTCTTTGGGTACAACTTGTCATTGGTTCTTCAGGACTCGGCACTCATATGTTCACATACCTTGAGTAGGGCCCAAATTTTTTTTTCCGGGAGGTTGATGCTACTAAAAGAAACAAAAAGAAATGTTAAAATGCAAAATATGGCCAAGAATAGAAGAATTAGCGGGTGGGAAAAATCCTAGCATGAAATCTACCTTCCAAATATGTCTATCACCCAATTCCTGAGCACATGTTGCTCCATTTTATCATAGAGGAGCCCTTGCATGTCCCAACCCCGATGAGCGATAAATTGACTCATCTTAAAGGGATAATAAAATTGCTACTTCATACAAAGCAAGCTCTAAACCTTGAGCTATAAGTGGTAATACAAGGGAAAATCAAGAAGTAAAAGGCACACAAGAGGGGTGGAAAAACCAAGGTTGAAATGGTAACTCATGCATTTACGAATGCTCCCTCCTCACATCTATACACTCAGGACGTGGATACCCCCATCATCTGGCACCCTTGACCATGACACTTGGCAATGAAGTCTTATCCCCTCTGTTGCCACATTACTATTCACTAACACCTAATAATTGAGGGGTGGACTAGGGAAATGCTACTTCCCCTTAGTGTCTGGAAGTACCTAATAAGGTTGACCTTTAGCCACCCCTACCTAGGGTAAAACACATTTGCAAGTTTAGGGCCCTGATTTTAATAAGGGATCCTTGTTTGAAGTATTAAATTTTCCTTCACATTCAAGTTTGGTTCACTAAGATGCATTATTGATCTTTGTCCCTAATGACTAGTTTCTTTCACTAGAATCCATGTTGTTCTTGTTAGGTGGTTTTGTAGCCCAAGTGTTGGGAACCCCCCCCCCACATGCATCCCGACCCTTTCGAGGAGTACATTGGCACAAACAAGTGAAGCATTGAGAGTAAGGAGCCTCCTAGCAACATCATCAATGACATATGTCCCAAAGCACCCCCAGTGCCCAAGACATTGGTTGAATTTGACCCAAGTTTGAGGAGTCTTAAGGATGGCACAACTGGACCCAGCATGTCCCTAGGCTGGTCTTGACACAACTAGACCTAGCATGCCCCCAGGTTGGTCTTGACACAACTTGAAGGAAAACAATTGATTAAGAGCCCAGATGAGGATGATCTCACACTAAGAGACTAGGGAGGGTTTGTTGCACCAAAGGAAGCCCTAACACTGGAGGAGGCCACTTCCAATAGTTGGAGACCTATGGAAACCACTTTGTGGCACCCCAACTGGATCTTAGGACCCCAACTCTCGAATCATGAACTTCATAGGAATCTACACCTTCTTGGACACCTCATCACCCTTGGACATGGCATTTGGAGCATTTACTATTGATGACATTAGCATGAGAGTGCCTGCAACTCACATGTGTGGACAAATTAGGGCACATTTTGATATAGCTAGTCTGTTGGCTTGTAATTCTAGGACATTTTAGCATCAAACTTGTTTTAGGGTATTTGTTAGGCTTACTGTTAGTCCTAATCCTCATATAAATAGAGGATAGGCTCATTGTATTGCATCATCATCACTTGTGACTTATTTTGGCCCTATTAGAGATTTTCAATCTTTTTGTTTTCTTGTGGAGATGTGACTTTATAGTGTATTTTTCTATTTGGAGCTATTTCTTTGGTCTCGAAGATGTTATTTTGGAGCAATAAAGGCTTGTTCATGCATTCTATCTTGTAAGTGTACTTTGGATTTGATATTTTTTTTTGTGTGTCTAATATATGGAATGGTTGATTATCTAGGGTTTCTAATTTGCCTCATTAGAAATTTGGTTGGAATATCAAGAGGTAAGACCTGAAGCACATCGACCTCTTCCATGTTTTATTTTATGGGTGGTATTGCTAACTAGGAATTAGTTCCTATTCCAAGGAGCATGTAAATAACCATACAAAATCTTTTGCAAACTTAAACGAGCCTATCTACTGTTTGAGAAACCAAAAAAGGTGAAAGTATTGATTTGTTCTAGATCCAAGAATCTTAGAATAGAGACTTCAAGTATTCATGTGTATTTGAAGGCGCCTCAAAATATCGAGGTTCACCTTTCTGACTTCCACAAAATCAGATTTGAGTGTGTTTTGTGCAGTGGCGCACAATCACCTATGAAGAAATCAAGGTCTTATCTATTTTGATGAAATTATCCTTGGAAGGAGGACTCGGGGTCATCGATATTTATGGATACTATTTACTGGTGGTGGAATGGCTAAGGGGAATTAGAATGCAAAGAAATATAGATGTATTTGATAGTTTTCAACACGTGAAAGAAATCAAATTAAGCTTCACTAAAATCCACATTTGTCACATCTATTGAGAGCACAACCATGATCCAAACAAGCTTGTCGCAAAGATCCAAGCTCTCTCCTTGTAAGACTTTTTAAGATGGGGATTGCTTTGTGAGAGGTTTGAAAAATCTATGTAATGGGTAGTTTTCATTTTCGATGATCTATTTTGGAGTTTTATGGAGGTTTTGTTTGTGAACTCTATAACTGAGCTTATGCACCTTAATTGTTTTGTCAAAAAATCATATGTATTCCTTCTATTTTAAATAATGGAAGGGATTATGTTATATTTCTTGGAAAAGCACTATAAATATATACAATAGACATTAGTCATAAAGCTAGAAATCATGGATGGTACATTAAAATATGATAAAATAATATTAGGGGCATCAATTAACATGATAAAAGACACCACAATGATCCATTACATTGACTTTTATGATTCAACTGGCCTTGATGGACCCATAGGACCCATTATGTTGTGTTAAGGGAACAACATGCCCTCCCTCCTTAAGAGATTTGTCCTTTAAGCATTAAGATGATTTCAAATAGTAAGAATTCCTCTTATTTTTTCTTAGTGCTTTCCATGCTTAATTATCTATCCATCCATTTGTAACTATTATTGGTGCCAATCCTTGATAATCTAACACGACTAGGTAGTTTTCTTTTTATTCCATGTATTATCATCATTTTTCCAATTTGTTGTAGTTTTTAGTTTTATCATATACTTGTTCCTTGGCTTTTGAGTACATGAATTCCATTGGTTCTTCCATTTATTTTCTTTGAACGAGGTTACTGATATGCACTTTCCTGTATTCATTTATAAGCGTTCCTAGTAATGAGGATATCAATATTGTTCCACCTTTTAAGGTTTTTCTCCATCATGCACGACATTATCATTAATCTTCCTTTCTAGTATAGTATCGTGCCCTAGCTTATGTTCTTGATCTTTGATTGTGGTCACTTCTGAGATAATACTATCATATTTTGTCTTTAACCATGATCTCTACTTCAAGTTTAAGAAATTTGTGGCACCCTTGTTATATCTTCTATTCCTTCCCCTTTTGAAACTGAATTATTGTACCATCTATCAACTTTGTTTATCCATCTTCAAGTCCTTTTTGAATTTTTATTTGTCTTCATCTCTATTTAAGGCTTCATCAAACTTATAACATATTCCCTCTTCAACTCTCTTGCTCATCTCATCAAGTATGAGCTTTGGTTCGTTAACCTCAACAACCTTTGATAATTACTCCCTAGAAGATTATATCTAATAAATTAAAAACATGGATGAGAATTTAACACTTAATAAAATATAACGACAAAAGCAAAATGATCGCACCAATTTCATACACATGCACACATAAATTTTCCCTTCAAAATCTGTTGTTTCTCTAATTTAATTCTACAACATACAAGGGCTCCCTTCTTGGGGTAATGGCCATTTGAGGAAAAATACTAATGCAACAAGAACTTGGAATTAATTCAATTGATCAAACCATTTGTACTTCGATTTGCTAGCTGATTTGGACCCATCGCTTACTGCCCCTTGCACTCTTCTTCACACCCTGCACACTGGAATGAATATCCTTCACCCAATCACCGAGTTCTAACACTCACCGTCTTGTGTTCAAAGATGTGTATTCTCCCTTAGCCTAGCCTTCTTTTTAAAAGTTCGAGTTATTGATTGAATCCACAACCATAATTTCCAAAGTGATTGATGGTTGAGATTAGATCTCAAGAACACTTTAGATCAATGATTGAGATTTATCTAATTCATTTATGTAAATAACTATTGTATTTCATTATATTAACTCACTTTATCTTTTAAAAGTCATTTACTTTAATTAATTAATTGCTAAGATTAAGGGTCAATTAGGTGACTTTCACATGCCTAAACACCTAGGCTTCTTTGGAAGTACCTTCCCAAGCTATTCTTCTTTTTTAATCTAGGATAATTGGTAACTGGTGAGAGTTATCCTGAACAGGCCTAGGATCAAATCCAACTGGCTGCCACTATAAACCTAGGCTAGGTGCAACAGCCTGTAAGCCGCACACAATAGCAATTAACTTATGCCTCAACAAGAGCCGAGACGTCTGCTCGGGGGTCACCTACTCTTCTAGCCAAGACACAATAGGCCATATACTCAATGAGATTTGAACCTCCATCTCGTGGGTTTCACCCAGCGAAACTTACCATTAAACCCCATATCAACACTCCCTCTTAGTGAGGAAGGCAACATCTCCTTCAGTAGCAAGGTAACCCTTGCCTCCCAAGGCAAGAAGTTAGATGCTCCATCCAACCTATCCTCAAATCTAAGACTAGATGTTGCCATTTCTAGATTCGATAATAACTTTCTTGTGCTAAGTCATAGCACCCACAAGAAAAAATAATGCTACTGGTTTATAGATATGCTAAGATTTCTTATGGTTATGTGTTTCGGTCCTTTGAAAACCCCCACAAAAAAATATTTTATGTCAAACCTTCAACTGGTAAGGTCTCCCTCTGTCCCTCTGAAGGATGACCTCCACTAATCAGTATTGGCTGCATTGATAACTTTGTTGGCACTTATAGATATCATGCCCATGTACCCGTTGTACATTGTAGTTGTTGTCACCATGCTACTGCACTACATGTACAAACTAGTATGAATTTACAGCCCAAACTTCTCTTCTATCAACCTCCACACATCATTCGGCTTTTGTGGCTACTATATGGAACTTTGTGGCTATGTATAATAGTGTATGGTTACCCCTACACACTAACGACTTCATGCACATGATCTAATGGTTTTCAGTGTTTGCATCCCTTAACTTGGCTATTGTTGGGATCTTTTTACATGTCTCAGACTTGGTGACAATCCTTTCTTGTTTTCTACACGCAGATTGGCAGCTAGAGGTTGTATTTATTTACTTTTAGCTCGTGCGCTAGCCCATCACGACCTTTTTTTGTCAATTGCATTTGATGCCTATGGCTACAATCCACTTTTTATATTTCAAACTCATTTGTTTTTCGCCATAGAACCTTAGTGGAAGCTGGAAGCCCCCACGACCCACCCACCCCCTTTTTCTTTTTCTCAATCACCATATGGTTAGCCTTTACTACAAAGTTGGACAACTACCACTTTGATATCTATCTTAGGCATTGTATGACATATGGCCAACCTTCATTGCAATTTTTTGCCTAGTTGTGTCTGCCTATGGCTTGATTTGTACAATCTTTGACTCCTGCACGAATATCTCTTGTACATTAACTTCTGGTTGATTCTTTTTGTGCTTTGTGGATCAATCTTCTTGTGCAACTCTTATAGATTAGTCTTCAGAAGTTGTGCTTTGATACCATGCTAATTTCTAACCCCAATGATTTGGTTAATTGCTTCCCAATAGATTAGATCTATTGACCCAAAAAAATGTGTAAGATTTTAACATTTAAATAGAATATAACTGAAGGGAAATGATTACACCAATATCATACACATGTACAAATAATTTCTTCCCTTCAAAATTTTTTGTTTCATTAATTAAAGTCTATAGCATACAAGGGCTTTGTTCCTAGGATAATGGCCCTATGAAGAAAAATACATGTGACCCAACAAAATGGGTAACCCCATAGGAGAAAACTTTTGTCCTCCACTTGATAGCCAATCGGTTAGCCAGACAACCAACAACCCCTGAGAGCCACCATTATTGACGATATGCCATATATCTCCTCCACTTGCATTAGCGATGTGTTTCTTACCCATCTAGATTAGCATTTGGGCAAAGGTGAGCAACCACTCACAAGGTATTTTGATCATTTTGCATTTGAGTGCTTATACTTGTTTGTCTTTGGGCATTTAGTACGGATTATGGGGTGATCTGGATGATTAGCAGACCTTGATTGCATTCTTGATCTCTCACCTTACTTGGGGGGTTAATCTTTGATCCTAGTCCATTGGGACTTTCCTTAAGGACCACTAGGTTATAGGAGGGGCACACTTGGAAAACCATGATTGAGATAACATGTTCCATATTCCCTATGTCACACTTAACACCTTCCATCCTACACTACAAGTCCATATCTCTCCTCCATTCTTTGGGTACAACTTGTCATTGGTTCTTCAGGACTCGGCACTCATATGTTCACATGAGTAGGGCCCAAATTTTTTTCCCGGGAGGTTGATGCTACTAAAAGAAACAAAACGAAATGTTAAAATGCAAAAGATGGCCAAGAATAGAAGAATTAGCGGGTGGGAAAAATCCTAGCATGAACTCTACCTTCCAAATATGTCTATCACCCAACTCCTGAGCACATGTTGCTCCATTTTATCATAGAGGAGCCCTTGCATGTCCCAACCCCGATGAGCGATAAATTGACTCATCTTAAAGGGATAATAAAATTGCTACTTCATACAAAGCAAGCTCTAACCCTTGAGCTATAAGTGGTAATACAAGGGAAAATAAAGAAGTAAAAGGCACACAAGAGGGGTGGAAAAACCAAGGTTGAAATGGTAACTCATGCATTTACGAATGCTCCCTCCTCACATCTATACACTCAGGACGTGGATACCCCCATCATCTGGCACCCTTGACCATGACACTTGGCAATGAAGTCTTATCCCCTCTGTTGCCACATTACTATTCACTAACACCTAATAATTGAGGGGTGGACTAGGGAAATGCTACTTCCCCTTAGTGTCTGGAAGCGCCTAATAAGGTTGACCTTTAGCCACCCCTACCTAGGGAAAAACACCTTTGCAAGTTCAGGGCCCTGATTTTAATAAGGGATCCTTGTTTGAAGTATTAAATTTTCCTTCACATTCAAGTTTGGTTCACTAAGATGCATTATTGATCTTTGTCCCTAATGACTAGTTTCTTTCACTAGAATCCATGTTGTTCTTGTTAGGTGGTTCTGTAGCCCAAGTGTTGGGCACCCTCCCCACATGCACCCCGACCCTTTCGAGGAGTACATTGGCACAAACAAGTGAAGCATTGAGAGTAAGGAGCCTCCTAGCAACATCATCAATGACAGATGTCCCAAAGCACCCCCAGTGCCCAAGACATTGGTTGAATTTGACCCAAGTTTGAGGATTCTTAAGGATGGCACAACTGGACCCAGCATGCCCCTAGGCTGGTCTTGACACAACTAGACCTAGCATGCCCCCAGGTTGGTCTTGACACAACTTGAAGGAAAACAATTGATTAAGAGCCCAGATGAGGATGATCTCACACTAAGAGACTAGGGAGGGTTTGTTGCACCAAAGGAAGCCCTAACACTGGAGGAGGCCACTTCCAATAGTTGGAGACCTATGGAAACCACTTTGTGGCACCCCAACTGGATCTTAGGACCCCAACTCTCGAATCATGAACTTCACAGGAATCTACACCTTCTTGGACACCTCATCACCCTTGGACATGGCATTTGGAGCATTTACTATTGATGACATTAGCATGAGAGTGCCTGCAACTCACATGTGTTGACAAATTATGGCACATTTTGATATAGCTAGTCTGTTGGCTTGTAATTCTAGGACATTTTAGCATCAAACTTGTTTTAGGGTCTTTGTTAGGCTTACTATTAGTTCTAATCCTCATATAAATAGAGGATAGGCTCATTGTATTGGATCATCATCACTTGTGACTTATTTTGGCCCTCTTAGAGATTTTCAATCTTTTTGTTTTCTTGTGGAGATGTGACTTTATAGTGTATTTTTCTATTTGAAGCTATTTTTTTGGTCTCGAAGATGTTATTTTGGAGCAATAAAGGCTTGTTCATGCATTATATCTTGTAAGTGTACTTTGGATTTGATATTTTTTTTTGTGTGTGTCTAATATATGGAATGGTTGATTATCTAGGGTTTCTAATTTGCTAGTTATTGTTGAAAATCATTGTATTGAATCTAGATGATAGCATTGTATGCATTACTCACCCATAGAATGTGAATGGCAATCCCATTGGTGAATCTTTAAACTAGCTCTCCCAATTGACTTTGCTCCCTCACAAAAGTGATAGCTAGGGTTTTGAAACCTAGGGTTTTATTATTCCCTTACTCCTTGCCAAAATTTAGCATATTTTACACTCCCATAGACTCCATCATCCCAAGGGCTAGACCCTAGCCTTGGTAACTTTGTTGATCACCTACAAAACTTCACTTAAATCACATTATGTCTCTCTAAATCTGATTTTTGACCCCTTGAGGATAAGATGCTAGCTAGCGCTAGGGCATGAAATTTTACTAGGGTTGAAGACTTTGACTTGTGGAAGGATTCAACATTGGAAGGAGTGTTGGTTGCATCAAAATTAGCCCCTTGTAGTGGCTAATCTATCCATTTCAAAGCTAAATTCTTTATGTCCTAGGTAGATCTTGCTCCAGAAAAACCCTAGTTTTCCCTTCTCGTTCCTTAATTTGAAGGTATTGATTGTTTGGAAGCCTTTTCTTGGCCTTGTGACTCTAGGTTGATCCTTTTGGCTTGCTATTTCTAAAGCTCTATATCATTTATCCCCTGAATAGGCCTCATTAGAGGAAGCGAATTGCCCCATCATGCTTGATGAGCCTTGTTCTTAGGAAGATTTGTCCTCTACAAACCTATCTTGTCACCTTATCCCTTGGATTTAACATCTCTCATGGATGACCTAATAAGGGCAAGCCTCCCTAGTGGTGAAAGTACATAAATGAGCATGAGGTAGTGGCTATGGTGACAGTGGGCCACACCTCATTGTTGTCCCTTCGTCTAGTTTTTGTCTTGTGAGCCCTAGATTTTGAGGCAACGCCTTTGGTGTTGTTGCCCGTGAGTATATTAGTCAACCTCTTAGTGGGTTTAAAGATTAAAATTCACCTTTCTTTGAAGAGAAAAATTCATAATGAAAATCTGGATTCTCTTCTAGTGACTCCAACAGAACTTGACCATGGAACTTGGAAGTAGCTACTTAAACCCCCTTAACTTATCATCGAAGAAATGGTGAGTATCCTGGTTTCTTTTTATGGATAGGGTAAGCTGTGTCCACTATCCCCCTAAGGTGGCATTGAAGGTGACTATTTGAGGGCATTTATTTCCCCTCCAATGACGTTTGATAACTTTTGGAGAATTGACCAATCCCTTTGCCTCCAAGATCATCACTCCCTACAACTTTGCAATTGGATATGTCCTTTGGCAATATACCATCACCTTTGTTCTTATTAGGGTTTGTAAACTTGTGTTTATTATCCTTATTACAAGTGTTTTTTATGCCTCTCCTTTGACTTTTATAATTTATCTTTTTTATTTAGCATTACAAAGTATTTTGAGAATTATCTGAAGGATTAAAATGCATTGCTGTTGAAGAGCGTGTCAAAATAAGTTTTGAGAAGTGCATCCCTATCTAACACTGATATATTATAGAACAAACTGTTCAAAGATCATTAAAGTATAAACTAATTTGCACTTTTCTTTTCTAACTTCAGTGATTTGTCGAAACATGATTTTGATCTCTATTTTCTTGGACATTTTGATGCTTTAAAGCTTATTCGTGTTATTTGTTCAGACATATCTTTGACTGCTTGACTGTTGTGTATGTCTTATTTTAAACTTTCCTTAAAAGCTTATTCTGTGGAATTCTGAAATTTTAGGAAACACTCCTGATGTCTCTGAATCATGATTTAGTCAAAATCATTTATTTATAGACCAAATTGCTGTTGTGTTATTATTTTCTTCTGTTTGGCAATTTATAGAAGATTCTCTCGAGTATTGGGGTTTTTCCGAATAGGTCTAACCCGTAGAAAATCTTCTGGTTATGCCTGGCTCTATGAGCCTTGGCATCGGCCAGATAGATTGATCATTATTTCAATTGGAAAAATTACACATCAACAGGGAAACTTGAACCAGGTTAAATGTGAGGGTATATTTGAAAGTCAATTGCCTTTAAAAATTGGAATAAAGAGGAATTGAGATAGTTATTTGGGATTAGATGGTGCTATCTTATCATCTACAGCAAATACTATGCCATGGATGGAAAAAGGGGAATACAAAAATCGTGCGAGCCATCAGCTACAGTGCGACGGATACAAATGGAGATGATGAAGATCCAAGTATCAATCAAGAAGGAAGTGAGGACCTTGTCAGGGAATATAAAAACTGTGCCAGCCATCAACTACAATGCAAATGATACAAATGGAGATGATGAAGATCCAAGTATCAATCAGGAAGAAAGTGGAAGTGAGAACCTCGACTTTTCAACAAATAATGATGCCAGGTTTTGACTCTTCATTCTTGACCCTTCAACTCATATATAAATCAAATTTTTGTAGAATAATATAGTAACAGAATCTAAAATTCTCCATGGATTATTCCTCTAGAAACAAAGGCAACACTAGGAATACAAATGGTCCTCTTAATTAGCAAAGCCAATATATATGTAACTGGAAGGTGTGATTTTATTTCATTCTTCAAATACTGGTTTCTTTTTATTTCTTTCTGTTGACACCTAATCCTCATGATTGGGTGAATATAATGTAAATAGATAAATAAGTAATATGAACAGTCATCGGGAGATGAACTGAACAGTCTCTTCCTCATGTATTTAATGAAGACCTACCTGAAGGAATAAACACGAATCATTTTTGCCTTAAGGAGTTACTGCCTAGCTTGACATGGTATCAGAGCCAACTCCATTTTTTTAGCTTTTATGCCCTTTGTAACTCCCTATTATGCTCCTCTGCTCTCCATTCAAAAGCGTTGTCCATACGCTGCTCCATAAACGTTGGTGTCCATACGTTGCTCCATAATACGCTGCATACAAAGTGTTGTCCATAAATGTTGCATACTGAACGCTGCTCCACGCAGTGGCTTGAACGCTGCTCCACGCAGTGACCTGAACGTTGCTGCCACATTCCTCTGCTGCAACGTTCCTCTGCTACAACGCCAGAAGCATTCCTTTGCATCTTGTTTTTCCATACGCTGCTCACTTCCTATGCACTGTTTCCCATATCTCTGCTCTCCTCATTATATTTTATTGGAAACATACAAAACCTCTTAGGGTTCTTCATGAGAATGGGTTCTTCCTCCTTCAAAACCTCTGAGTTCATCGTGTCTGTTGTGCCCATTTTGTTTTACTGTTTGTTCTTCCCAGTCTTCACTACACACTAAATACTCTCATTCCACCGCACAAAGGTTTCACTCGAGGCTTCACCATATCCGGGAGAGGGTTGCGTGGGGAATCCCTAGAGCTTCCAGACCTGTGCTGCGAAGCGTGAGTGCCAAAAGCTGCAGAAGGTCCTGCGATTCTGTTTTGAAACTGTGCGCGTTGGTAAGACTTTGTATTAGTACAAACGAGGTTTTGCGTTCAAACTGTTGGCCTCCATACATAGGTGAACACTGCTACATTGTTACGTTGGCTTTCTTAGTATTCACCTTGCGCAGCAAATGTTGTTCCTCCACCACATTGCGCAGCAAATGTTGAGCACTGCTCTCCGTCCACAGTGTAATATGTTGAAATAACACTTTTGTTTTCGATGTCCATTGTGACCTGACACCATATATATCTCCGCTATAAATGACTCCCGTATAATGAATCTCAGTAACCAGAGAAGCCAGTTTTGTGATGACGACCGGCCGCTTTACTTTGGATTTGATTATATCTCTACCGGATCTCACTGTTCTCATAATGTTGGCTGATAAATTCAAGAAATTAAAATTTTCCAATTTTTTGAGCTGACATCGAACCCACCTGTTACTTGAAAGAGATAGCAAAGTCTTCAAATTACAAATTTTCCATTTTCTAAAAAATAAAGATGGTTATTACTTCACTGAATAACGACTGGAATCTTTGAATTTAAACATCCTGCGTTGAAACTGTCATACCTCCTCCATATTGCTACCATAACTTCATTTTTCATAATATTGCTACTACAATGCATTTTTTTTTTCCAGCTGAAGTATTTTTCTATCAACAGAAGTATTTTTTTACAATATGCATTCAATCATATCCATGGTGGGAATAGTTCTCACTGACAAGGAGAACTATCCTAAATGGTCCTGGATGATAAAACACACCCTCATTTTCAATGAGTTGTGGAAAGGAGTGTGTGTCAGAAACGAAGATAATGAATCAATACAACCTACCTCAGACAAAGAGCTCATCATTTGGGAAAACAAGAAACCAACATAAAGGTAAAACTAATGATACAGACTAAGGTAAAGCACTTGAATCCGCTCACTATGTTGTGGCACAATGTAACATTGGAGTAAATGAAGATTTATTTAATGCTTCACTTGCTTCTTGGAAAAATGATTGGTTGCTTGATTCAGGAGCAACCTACCACATGACTCATAGAAAAGATCTTTTTGAAGAATTTACTGACAATTTTGATGGAGCAATATACTTTGCAGACCAATAAAAAATCAAGCCATCAGGGCTTGGCACAATCAGGGTTAAACTGCCTGGTCTTCTAGACTTTCTTCTGCATCATGTTATATATCTCCCACAGCTCAAGAGAAACTTGTTGTCCTTGGTCTACATCTGCCAACAAGGTCACTCCATTCATATGTTTGATGGCAAGCTTGAGGTAAGAAAAGCATCTGACCACTCACTTGTCATGAGGGGAATAGAAGGAGAAAGGCTTCTCAAGTTGCAAGGAACCTTTACTCATGCACAACATTTCTCATACAATTCTCATCATGAAGAAAGTACACTTCCATCAAGTTTATTATTGCAAGCTAGATTTGGACATTTGAACTATGATAGTCTTTGCTTGTTGAAGAAAAATGGTGTTGTTGGTTTGCCTACAATTCCTAGGAAACTTAAGCAATGTGATGCTTGCATCCTAGGAAAGCATAGAAAATAGTCTTTTCATGATTCACATTCACGAGCACATAGAAAAATTGAACTCATTCATTCAGATTTATGTGGTCCAATGCCTGTTCCTTCTGCAAATGGAAATAAATATATGATGACATTTATTGATGACTACACCAAAATGTGCTGGGTTTATTTATTGAAGAACAAATTTGATGCTTTTCAAACATTCAATGATTTTCATAAATGGATTGAAAATGATGCACAATCTCATATTAGGTCTATTCGCACTGATAATGGAAAAGAATACACATCAAATGAATTTGAAAACTATCTTCGCCAACATGGGATCAAACATCAAACAGCTATACCTTATAATCCCCAACAGAATGGTGTAGCTGAAAGGATGAATAGGACAATCTTAAATATGGTACGATCCATGCTCTTCTTCAAAAATGTAAAGATAATGTTTTGGGTGGATGTTGTTTTATGTGCTGCATATATAAAAAATAGATGTCCATCTAATGCTATTAGAAACAAGACTCATGAAATGTGGTATGGACATGTTCCTTCGGTAAAGCATCTCAGGGTATTTGGTTCCACCTGATATGCCTTGATACCAAAGGTACATAGAAACAAACTTGGTGTAGGAAGTCGTAAGTGTATCTTCCTGGGGTATTCAAACACCTCCAAAGCATACCGTCTCTATGATGAAGTAAATAAAAAGTTTGTTGTATCTAGAGATGTAATTTTTCTTGAATCATCCAAAACTGACAATGTTGTTGAGCGGCAACTTGATTGCTTGGATAGATTCGTAAAAGCAAAATCATTTCAAGAATTTGATAATCAGATTCCACATCTTGAAGGGGGGATTCCTATACTAGATCAACATGTGGAATCTTCTTCTGAAGAACACTCTCCCCCACATGAAACTCCAACAATGGATGATGCTTTAAGTGATGTGATTGATAGAATTGGGAGACTCAATCTTGATTTAGTCCCAACTCAATCAATGGAGCAGCCTAGACCATCTGAGAAAGGTCCCCCAAAGTGGCTGACAAAGACACTTGAAAGTGTTCATCTTGATGAGGTTGGAAAGGCAGGAACTAGAAATTCAAACCGACAAAATGGACGTGATGTGGATGACTCTAATTCACCTGTTGATATGGATGTTTCTTATGATTTTGAATTGAACTTGTCTACAGATTTTGAACCAACTTCCTTCAAAGAAGCTGCTTCTCACGATGAATGGAAAGAAGCAATGCAAAGGGAGTATGATGCCCTCATAAAGAACGACACTTGGAAGTTGGTTGATCCTCCATTAGGAACCAAACCAATTGGCTGCAAGTGGGTCTACAAGAACAAGCATAACACTGATGGCTCACTTGACAAGAACAAAGCTAGGCTTGTGGAAAAAGGCTTTGCATAGAAGGAAGAGGTCGATTATGAGGAGACTTTTGCCCCCACAACAAAATGGGCTACCATTCGGACACTCTTTTCCCTAACAGCTCAGAACGGTTGGAAAGTCCATCAAATGGATGTAAAGATTGCTTTCTTGAATGGAGATCTAAAAGAGAATGTTTTTATATCCCAGCCTGAAGGATTTGCTGTGAAAGGACATGAACATAAAGTATGCAAACTGGTGAAGTCCTTGTATGGCCTCAAACAAGCGCTGCGAGCCTGGTATGAAAAACTAACTGAACATCTTCTGAAACTCAATTTCAAACATTATGATCTTGATGATGCAACTTTATTTGTCAAGAAAGTTGGAAAAATAGTTGTATATCTTGTGGTATATGTAGATGATATTTCGATGACAGGGAACAATGAAAGCTACATTGCATCCATAAAGAAGGAATTGGGGAAAAGTTTTGAAATGACTGATTTGGGCTATGTTCATTACTATCTTGGCATTGAAGTAACCCAACATCCGAAGTCCATATTGTCACACGGAATCTGTCAAGGGTGCGGACACGACTGACCTTCCTAGAAGTCTAAGACATTCTAATGACAAACAAGACAAAATGGAGTGATCTTTCTCTAAATACACCTTTTACAACATGAAAACTACAAGTGTTTAGGCTTACCTTATTCCAAAACGCTGTTGTTGAAGTCCGTTCTTGACGATCCGGATGAGCTCCTCCTTCAAGTCAATTCCTGCAACCACAAACAATCAAACAATTACCAAGCACTTGCATTTCATATAATAAAACATATATTCAACATGCAGACCAAGGAACACATGAAATAACTCATTAACACAAGCTATTGAGAAAAATAAACCAGTTTGTATTAATAACGAAACAAAGAAACTCTTACAACCTGGCCTTGGTGTTGTGCAAGTTCCTCCCAGGGTCCATCAAGGGTTTTCCTCTACTTTGACAAAGCTCACCCTCTCCCAAGTAGAATCAAGTGAAGACAATCTCTCCTCACAAAGGCTCTAATGGAAGACCTAAATCCTGCAGCATTTACCCAAAGAAAATGTATAGCTCCAACCTCCTCTCCTTTTGGCTCAATGCCTTTATTTATAGTGCTGTAAAGAGGTTATTCAGGTCCACTATCAATGGGATCATCCCCCTCTTTGGGTGGGATAGCTCCCTTATTGATGGGATAAGTTCCCCCTTAATAGAGATACATGAACCAACTGGAGGCGCATCCATTTCATCAAACCGACCTCTAGAATGTTCTAGAAGTAACCACAAGTAACTTTTTCAAGATAAAACTCGCGCATTTTGCCTTTTACAGAGGGACGCACCTGTCCCTTAACATACAGAGCGTCCATGGACGCAGATTTTGTGAACATGGTCAGCGTCCCCGCAGGTAAGGCTAGAGAGAACCTGCGACCCCAGAGATAAACATGATTTTTACAAGACTTTCTCTCTTCTTTGAGTTTGAGATGGATAACAGAGGCATGAGACTTGCCTAAGAGGGTAGCATGACTGTTGATTTGAGCCATACTAACTGTAAGTAGTCAAGGTGACATTTTTTAGTGTAACAGATTGCCCCCTAAAGTGCGAAGCCTGGAATAGAATAGGGTTTTGTAATTCTAGGAAGGGTGAAGCGCTTTATCATTTCAAGGATTGCCTTGTGGATGGCCTGGTTGGAACCTGCAATTTTCAACACAAAATACATGGATAAGATTATATCATCACTGAGGTAGGCATTCCATACTCAGATTCAAAACTTTAACTAATGGACTAACTATTCTGATACAGGAATGATCTTGCAGTACATTATTTTTATAGACTTTTGTAGACACAGTATGGACGCAGCCATCTGTTTATGATAAGTCTACATAGACAATGAATACAAAACTCCTCGCAGCCTGGATGGTAGAAACTAGATCCAGGGTCTTCACTTCTACTTCCCGAATTGGTACGATTCTAGCCATGTGATTAAATGATTCGATGTCGAACATGGTAGAAACCACTTGATTACCAGTCAATGATGTAAACTGTTAACAAGCGTGAGAGAAACCACCAGTAATGTCAATGGTCCTCAAAGTACCAAGCACAACCCGTGAAATGTGAATAGATGTTTTGATGTCGAACACTTCACGGAATCCTCTGATCGAAAGTCAATGATGTAAACTGACGTCAAAGGCGAGAAACCTGCCATTGATGCATGCAGACTTCAAGGTACTGTCGATTCCTAAGTCATCTTTCTAGATAATGTGTCGATGTCGATAGAAAGCGACCCGTTGCAGGCAAGCCCGCAACACGAAATCATTGTTCAAGTTGAAGAAATGTTGCTGTAAGGACTGACTCAGGGATGGTCAAATGGATGACAAGTATTTTGCAGATGAAAGTTTTGCTTGCAGACCTCTTGAACACATAACGACACAACAGATGGTTTGGTGACGAATAACTCAAAGTTGATCCCTGAACCTGGTTAAAGATTTTCAAAGTGATTTGGTCAACTGTGAGGTAAAAGATTTCCCAACCCAGGTGAATGAAAAGTGTCGTGTTCAAGAGCGGTAATAAAGTTTCTTCTGAGGAAAAAGGTGACAAATAGGTTCATTCTTCTCTTTTTTCCCCCACCATTTCTGGCAAGTACCTCTTTATTTTTAACAAGCTTGAGGAGGATAACATATGCTTGATTATAAGCTCATCCTTCGGACGAGTCCAACCTAGTTTAAATTCGAACCCTAGGAAGGAGTGGTTCGTTCCTGTTTGTAATTGAACAGGTCCTTTACTGTAAAAGTTTAACGAGCCCAGTATAGGAGAAACTCGGCGTTTTTCATTTTTAGAGAGTCTGAAAAACTTAAGGAAACTCCACGTTGAACTTTTTCGTATATTTGTGTCCCTCAAGCCCGAAAAAGTATAAAATAATACCTGGGGGAACCGCTTGATCTTGCGACCAAGGAGTACTTTCATAATAGTGTCGTTGACCTGAAAAGTAAAAAGCGATCAAAGACACGTCGTTTTATTTCCTTATCGAGTTTGAAACGACAAAAACCCGGCAATCTTTTCCTGATTTTGCGGTCAGAAAAGAGCTAAAAGGGGACCGTCTTTTAATTCCGTTTTAACGAGTGAAAAAGAAACACTCGGCGATCTTTTCATGTTTTAGGAGTCAGAAAAGGGCTTAAAAGATGACTCTGAAATTTTGTTTGTGAAAAATTACAATTTCCCTCGAAATCCCTTCGTCCTGCACAAAAGCGACACATTACTCATACCTGTTTAAAATAGGCAAAAATACATTTGAAAACATCTTTTCATGGTAAAAAATGAACTAATTCATCCAAAAAACCTATAAAAAGACCTTTTACCATGTCATTTTTACCGTTTCACTGTTGAGGTTGAAAAAGGAGCTTTTGACAAGAAACTTCCCGTGGTTGCTGCGGAAAATCTGACCGTCGGAATCGAACGCCGCTTCACCGAGGTATTTTACACATCCCACTCTTCATTTTTATCCGTTTAGTTTTTTGTTTTTGGTCTCTGTTTCATTTTTTGGGGGGGTTTTGGGTTCAAAATGCGCCCCTCGGCGGACGCAGGTGCCCTTCGGGTGACCCGCGTCCCCCGACTTTTTCTCACACGGGAAAAGGGTCGGGGGACGCAGTCCACCTTCAGGCGAGCTGCGTCCGGACGCCCTGTGCTACAAAGCCGGGGTGCGTCTTCCGCAAAGGGCGCATTTCAAAACCCTAACTCTCTCAAAAAACCACCAAATTTACTCAAATTAATTTCTAATTGACTCTTTTGATGTGCAGGACCTAAAACATGTTAGACTGGAGAGAGAGAGAGCACGTAGAGGACGATGAAGCTGCGATTAACCACCAACCCTCTCTGGATGCCTTAAGAACATGTGGATTGTACAAATATTGGACCATACCGGGCATGAGGGGCCAGGTAAGATTTTTGGAATGGCTGGTTGAGCGATGGAACGTTCAAGATCAATGCTTTTACATTGGAGGGCACCAGCTCGAGATAGAGCCCTCGGATGTATACTTTCTCACTGGCTTGCCAAACAGAGGTGAGCAACTCAACCTTGCGGGGACCAGGCCGGGTGGCCAATCCCTTGATGATCTCCGCGAGGAGTGGTGCAGACCAGGGACTCGCCATAAAAAAGGCGTGGAGATAAAGCACATCGCTCTGGCGGAACTTAGAGTTATTGCATTTACGGTCACTAGGATTTGTGGCGCGGCCGCCTTGCACATTGCCTCCGGATCCCAAATGCGGATGGCAGTTGACTGTTACCAAGGCACCATCTTCAACTGGTGCGAAGCTGTGTCGGCTCATATGAAGAGCCAACTAACCAAGGCAAAGAACGGACGACTAAAGACTTTTGGATATGGGCCTCTAGTCGTGAGCTTTGCCTTGGAGAGAGTTCCTATGCTGATCCCTCAGCAACTCACTGTTGATGACTTGGGTCCTCGGGAGCCAAAGCTTGTTCGATGGGTTGCGGTGATGGCCCGGCATCCTGACGAGGGTGCTGCAGTGGTTCGATTCTCAGACAGTTACTTCGACTGGCTAGAGGGCCAGCTTTTTGTGATACAAGACTTTCCATATGCCGGAATGGATTTCAGAGGTGATCCGGACATGGTTCTTCCACAGGGAGAACAATGGGATGACAGAGGTACTTTCATTTTCACAAGTTTTCTAATTATGTATTTTTTATTTTTCATATATATCGTCTCAAAGTAACAGTAAAATTTTAAAAATGCAGATGTTGGACCACAGCGTCCAGCCAATCTCCGGCCTTACGACAGACGACATCCAGCTGCACCGGCACCGGCCCTACAGGATGCGACAGCAGAAGTACTAGCCGATTTGGAGCATGATCTAGAGCGTCTCACGGCAGATATACCTGAGACTACTATGGATGATATTCCAATGAGGCTTCAGCGCTTCGTGGTCGCGGTCCCTGGACCGTTTAGGAGATTTCTGCGCAAGATAGCCCGCGCAGTGGTGTCGTACAGAGAGCACCACCAGTGATTGACTAGTCACTTTTGTAGTCACATGTGACATTTTTGACTTTTTGCACTATCATTTTGCCGATCATAAGGTGTGTTAAACCTATGATCGAAGACGATGTATATATTTTTGGACACACTTCTATCTATATCTATATATCACTATTACCGGCTTATCTTGTTTAACATGTATGATGAAATGTCTTTAAATTTACTTGCATGATTATTATAAATGTCTGTCCAACACTCGAGAAGCAATTGCATCTGCTAATGTATTCAAAGACCTTGGAATATGTTGATATTCAATGTAATCAAATTCACGTTCCAAGAGACGCACTCTCAAAAACAACCTTAATAACACAGGATTTCTAATGGCATAAACTCTATTAAGCTGTAATACAACAAGTTCAGAATCTAACCTCACTATCAAACGTCGAATTCCAAATGAAATAGATTCGGATAATAATTCAACCACTGCACTGTATTCTGCAATGTTATTCGTTGTTTGACCGAGGCTTACCCCATGCATAGAAACTAACTCGTCAGAGGGCGAATAGATAACCCAAGCTGCGGAAGAGATATTCCGTGTACTACGACAAGCACCATCAGCAAATCCAATGTATGTTTGGAGAGGCGTCGACATCTACAATATCAAGAGTAAAACCAAGATGAGCCAAAATAATGACGAAAAACCACACTTGCTAAGCTAAGCACACTGACTAAACTAACACACTTGCTAGCTAGAAAGGAAATCTAACCTATCTAAAAATTTCTCCATCCATCATTTTAAGCATAATACCTCTTTAGGTAAAGTCCATTTCTGGGTTTGCCCAAAGAGTCCCCATCAAAATCAACTAACTCATAAGCCCCTTTTGCTAGCTTTCGCTTTACAATGTAGGGCCCATGCCACATGGGAACGAATTTTCCAGCACCTAGCTTATCGTTCGCTTGATCATATAATAGTACTAGGTCTCCTTCCGAAAAACTTCGAGGGGTTACATTTTTATCGTACTGAGCTTTCATTCGTTTCGCGTGAGTCTCGATAGCTAAAGTAGCGTCACGTCGAGTCTCATCTAATTTAGCTAAGTATAACAACCGTTTCTCCTCTTCGGAAGTAGCTGGAAGTAATTCGACAGCCATTTGAAGTGATGGGATTTCGCACTCAATAGGTAACACAGCTTCTAAGCCATAAACTAGCTGAAAAGGGGTGAAACCTGTTGAATTTTTCACTGAAGTTCGATATGCCCATAGCGCCGAAAATAACATGTTATGCCAATTCGTTCGATGGATACCAATGATCCGTCGAATCATGACGACTAGAACTTTGTTGATTGACTCAACCAAACCGTTGGCTTGCGGATAATAAGGTGTAGAGCTATCGTGGCGCAAACCAAGCTGGCTTGTAAGTTCAGTCATCATGACATTTCGAAAATGGCTTCCATGGTCCGTAATGATTGCTTGTGGGACACCAAACCTAGTTATGATATGATTGAATACGAAAAGTGCAGCTGTCTTGCCGCTTGCGTCGAATGTAGGCATCGCCTCGGCCCACTTAGTAAAATAATCAACCGCAAGGATGATATACGCATGCCCCCCGGCCGAGTGAGGGTTACAAGTAATAAAGTCAATGCCCCATTTGGCGAATGGACCAGCGGCAATTATAGGGTGGAGAGGAGCAGGTGGAGCGCGCATCTTGCGATCAAACACTTGACAGTTGTGGCATTTTCTGACGGCAAGGATACAATCTTTAAACATAGACGGCCAGAAATAGCCAGCGCGCAACACCTTCTGAGCTGTGGCATACCCAGACATATGACCGCCACATGCTCCAGAGTGACAATCATTCAAAACTCTCTCAGCCTCATCGTGAGTTAAACAACGTCGAAAAACTAAGTCTGCCCCCAGGCGATAAAGTGTATCTCCAATAATTCTGTATTGCTGGGATTGAAACCGAATTTTTCGACGGTTTTCCTTGGAAGCTTCAGGCCGAAAGGTTTGGGTTTGGAGATAGATGATTATATCCCCATACCACGGATCTACAGTGCTAATAAGAAACAAAGATTCGTCCGCAATGGACTCCTCTGCCACAGTCTCTGTGTCAGCACTCGGGAAATCACACATCAATTCCGCGAAGACTAAAGATTTCTTAGACTTGGACTTCTCAAACTCCAAGTCGAACTCTTGCAGGATGACGATCCATTTAGAGTACTTGCCCCCTAGCAGTTGTTTTGTCAAGATATAAATCATAGGGTTGCAATCCGAAATAACAGTAGTTTTGCGGAGAAGAATGTAGTGACGAAAACGCTGGACAGCTTGAACGGCTGCCAGGGCCAATTTCTCCACATGTGAATATTTTAACTCAGTTGGATTTAAGGTTCTGCTAAGGTAATATATCACATGCTCTGCCTTGAATTCATCTTCTTGAACTAACACCATTCCAATGGTGGAATGCGAAGCTGCGAGGTATAAGAAGTAGTCCTGGTTGTAGTTGGGAGGATGCAATAACGGTGCATGGGTCAACGCGTGTTTTAATGCATCAAAAGATTGTTGAGCAATCTCGTCCCAAAAGAATTGTACGTTCTGTTTCAACAACCGTGTAAAACCTTTAGTGACCTCGGCGTAGTTAGGGATGAATCGGCGTAAAAAGTTCGCTTTCCCTTGCAAACTTTGGAGTTGGCGCAAACTCGAAGGAGGAGGCAATTGGATGATAGCCTCGACTTTCGAGGGATCGACGCGAATGCCGGTTTTGGAAACAACAAATCCCAGCAATCGACCTGTTTCTATACAGAAAACACACTTGTGGGGATTCAACCGAATTCGATAATGCCTACACCTCATAAAGATTGCTCGTAAATGGACAAGGTGATCAGCTCGGTGTAAAGAATGAGCAGGCAAATCATCGAGATAGGGTTGCACAATGTGCTTGATGTCATGAAATGCATAAGACATGGCCCGTTGAAAAGTAGCACCGGCATTCTTAAGGCCAAAAGGTAATTTGCAATAAGCAAATGTCCCCCATGGACAAATGAATGCCGTTTTTGGTTGATCGGCAGGTAGAATATTGATTTGATTATAACCTGAGAAACCATCCATGAAGGAAAACATCTCACTTCCGGCACAATCATCAATAATTTGATCGATATAAGGCGTAGGATAGTTGTCTTTTGGACAAGCTCGATTGATATCCCTATAATCGATACAGATTCTTATTGTTCCTTGTTTTTTATTGACGGGAACAATATTCGATACCCAATCCGTTAACGGGATCGGATAAATGAAACCTGCTTTCAACAGCTTTTCGACTTCGGCTTTGATTGCAGCTGCTTTTCGAGGGTGAATCTGACGCAACCGTTGCCGAATGGGTTTAGCATCCGGGTAGGTTTTGATTTCATGAACAACAATGGCAGGATCGATTCCTGGCATTTCTTCGTAGGACCAGGCAAACACGTCGCGGAATTCTTGGAATAGGGCCTTGTAAGTTTCAATTTCTTCTTCAGTACATGCGGCACCTATATGAATGTTCTCCTCGATTCCGGGCTTCACTGAAATATCAATGGGAATAGTACGAGAAATATTCCCTAAATTCAGCTCTGAATCAGAATGTTTCGTTGGATCCTGAGCGTCTTTGACATATTCAGCGGTAAAGATAGATGAAAAATCATTTTCAAAGGCATCATCCTTAGGTAAAAACGAAGATCTGTGATGGAGATCTTCCCATGGTAGATCATCTACACTTAGGATTTCGCGAAGTTGTTCGTCAGATGACACTTCTTCGGGAAACGTTATCCGTTCTAAGGGTGAGGTGAAAAGTGACTCTTCACTGACCACATTCATTTGGTCGGTTGAATGAAAGTCGGTAAAAGACATAAGAGCTTCATAAGCAATCTCATACGGACTCAACGGCATAACATCACCGAGTGAGTCTAGCTCAGAGTCAGAGGGAACATACCAAGGATCATCATAAATAATGTTTTCTGACGTGATCATATGAATTGTTGCGAACGAAGGGTCTGCATTGAGTGGAGGGAGAGGAAAAGTTCCCAGTAAACCGGAATCCTTAACTAAACCTACACCAATGTCCCTATAAGGGATTGTCGTTTTACCAACATGCTGGATAGTTTCTAAAGAGGTTGGGTCGGATGAAAAGTATGTCAGCTGATCAATAGTCACGATCTTACCGTTATGTGGAAACTTAATGACTCTGAAGACCGATGAAACGACCGCTGTCATAGCATATGACCAACTTCGACCCAAAAGAAGGTTGTAGTCTAGAGGGGCATCAACCACTTCCACATCCAGACTAACGGTTTTACCTTCGACCCCTATAGGCAATTCTTGTAGAATACCAAACGGACGGAACCCACGGCCATCAAAGGCCTTAAGGATGGTGGGGGATTGGTTCAACGAAGGAGAACCAAGCGATCTCCAACATTGAATCGACATAATACACGTAGAAGCTCCCTCATCAATCACAGTCCGATGAATAGGCCTGTTTTTGACTATCACTGGAATTTGGAAAGCCATTTGATGGGGGAGACGCGGTGTACTACTTTCTAGATCAAAGATCATTAGGTTCGGGTCCTGAACATCGACAGCTCCAATAGCCGACAAAAGCAATTTTCGTTGCGCTGGACATGATTGCAGCACTTCGAGTGCCGACATTGCTGAAGGTGAAACAGCTAAGTCTTCAACAATGTTGTAATTCTGGGCTGCTCTCGCATGTGGATTGAAAGCAGACCTTCGAAGTACACCCTTGGCGGGCGGCTTAATCACTAAGTCTGGGTTAGGTTTTTCGATCTGTAGTGGATCGGAACCAGGAGCTGAGGTTGATGGGTTAGAGTGAGAAGATTCTGCTTCTTTACCATCAACAGGAGCCTTACTACCATAATCTTGCGATCGAGTCGCAATCCTGACATGAGACATCATCAAAATGGGTTCTTCACTGGCATTCGAAGAAGAACCTATCATCTTATTTTCCTGCTCGGGAAATGGATTCTTTAACACAGCAGGAGTCGGAGAACCTTTAACTATTTTCACTACCTCGGCCCGATGAGGGCAGTCTCTCGTAAAATGATCTTCTTCACAAATGAGACAAGGATAACGAGGTTTGCGCTTTTCGTCATTGGTTTCCGACTTTTCCGTTTTCTCCTTTGGAGCCTTGTCTGCTTTAGCCTTCTTCTTTCCTTTCTTCTTTCCACCGTTTTTGGATTTGGCCGTAGATGACTCTACAGCGTGAATGTCGGCGGTAAGTTCAGGAGGAGAAGACTCTCCTGTCGGAGAATCAGGCAAAGTGATAATTGGAGTATTGGAGGTCTTGGAAGACTTCTTCTTACTCTTCGTAGTCACGATACCGATCATACCATCAGCGGCATGAGATCCCGAAGGAGCAGCAGCGATTTGGTTTGACTTTGGAAGATCCGGAATTTTCTCGTGTAACGTACCCGACTGAGTGTAAACTAAGTCAAGGTATTGTGCCTGAGCAATGACTTGCTCCTCAGTAACTACGCCGGCCTTAGCTACATCTTCAGTAATTCTTGGTAATAATGATTTTACAAACCATTCAGCTAAAATTTGGTCCGGGATAAAAACTTTCACTAATCTCCTTCGACGTCTCCACTCATGGATGTGATCAGAAATGTACGTGGATGTCGATTGTTTTAGCGAAGTTAATAATTCTGTACCATTATCGTATCTGACTGGTAACTGAAAATGAGTTAAGAATGAAGTAGCTAACTGGCTAAAGTTGTAAAAAGAAGCCCGTGGCAACTCAATGTACCACTTGGCTGCGAGACCAATGAGTGTACGCTGGAAAAGACGTAAGCGGATAGAATCATCTGAGATGGAATTTGATGCACACCAGAGGTGGTAAGTCATCACGTGATTAGACGGATCCTCTCCAGACTTACCTTCGAACTTGGGTATATCGCTGGGCAACTTATTTGGCATTGGCGGCCAGAACGGAAGATATTGAATTGGATCGTTCGTTAGGCGCGTCAAGTCGGGTAAATCTAAAGTCGCAATAAATGGTAACTGCCGGTTAGGATCTCTGAAACTCTGAGTCACAATACCAGCCCCAGGAGGAGGATATCCAGGATAACTAGGAACAGGATTCGCATTGGGGATATTATATCCTCCTGGAAAACCAGGATTAACCGGACCGTACTGGGGTTGTTGAGGTGGTTGATAAGTGTACCCAGGATACGGTTGATACTGGTAAACCGGTTGTTGGGCAGCTTGCCCAGGTTGATACTGTCCCTGGTACGGAGGTTGAACAAATTGAGGTTGAGTAGTAACAACCGTACTTGTACCAGGTTGACCTGCAGGCATCTGGACTGTGGTTTGAACCGTGGGTCCAGACAACGGTACAGATGTCTGAGGAGCGGTTACAGGGACAGTAGAAACCGGAGCTGCCGATACTCCAGAAGTAAGCATGGTAGATGAAGCGGTAGTTGCTGCAGCCGTGTGAGGTGGAGTACTCGGTGCAATTGGCGGCTGAGTAACTACAGAAGTTACAGGGGTCTGAACACTTGACTGGACAGGTTGCGGTTGCTGGGGTGGACCAGGAACTGCAGGTTGTCCTGCTTGAGGTACCGACTGTATACTTGGTTGCGACATCTGTTGACCCTGTGACGGATCCCATGTTAACATTCCAGGGTATTGACTCGTAACAGGTTGAGGATACTGAGATCCATAGCCGTATTGAGGATAGGGTTGATAACTGTAAGGTGTAGTCCCATATGATTGCCCTTGAGGTGGTTGATAACCTTGACCAGGGTATTGACCCGTAGGTTGATAACCTTGAGGTAAATACGAATACTGGGGTTGACCTTGACCTTGAGGTTGGTATCCTTGAGGTTGATACCCTTGGGGTTGATACCCTTGGGGTTGCCATCCTTGAGGTTGCCATCCTTGAGGTTGATACTGATACTGAGGTTGACTTTGGGGTACATATTGAGGCTGGGGTTGATACCCTTGGGGTTGATACCCTTGAGGTTGCCCCCCAGTCACAAATGAAGTACCTTGAGGTTGCCCCCCAGGCATTAACGAAGGTTGCCCCCCAGGCGGTAATTGGCCACCTTGAGGTTGGTTAATGGGAGTTGAACCTGACATCATATAAACTTCACCTATACTCAATGGTACATTACCACTGTTTCCAACTAATAACCCATGATCAACAGGTTGAGGAGATGCTCCCGCAAAGGTACCAGAAAGTGATTGATACCCAGTAGGAACAGAAGGACCGCCATGTAAAAATGATTCAGGACTTTGTGAAAACACAGATGACTGACCAGACATATTTACAGGAGAATGAATTCCTCTAGGTGGAACCGGAGTACGAGGTGTAGAAAAACCTACTGAGTTGTCTAAAAAATTGGTTAATGCAAGGTACCAAGATTCACTTCTAGGAGGACTGTAAAAGATGGATTCACGCTCCCTTAGATCAAGGGTAATTAGATCTTCAGAATCAGAAACGCCTATTTCTTCCTCTGGAACAAGTTCTTCTATAGCAATTAATCCAACAGGAAGATTTTCGGTGATAATTCTTTCTATTCTTGGTGAATCAGGAACACTAGGAGTTGGAGTAACAGGTTCTGAAATTTCAGGTTCTTCGCCTGTTTCACTGGCAGATGAAAAACTACCAGCAAGCTCGGAAACTGTAACAGCTTCGGGATTGTAACCTGTTTCTAATCTTTGGTAATCTGGATGGACTACCAAGGAAGATTCTCCTTCTTCAGGTGAACCTACTCTACTGCCACTAGGAGGAGTTACAAGGACCTTTAACCCTTCTAAATGACCCGGAATGTCTTCAGGAGATTCACCCCGCGATTTACGGAGTTTTCTTAACAAATCTATTCCGGTAACAATCTCAGGAGACTTGCCCCGAAGTCTACGGGACTGTCTCGGTAATTCCGCCACAATTAAAGATTTTAACTACAACACACGAAATCAAAGTAAAAAATTTCAAATCAAACCACCTAAAGTCTTCTAAAGAACCAATCAAATTTGAAGCACACGCCTAAATAATCTAGAGCGTCAAACCACACACAAACAGTAGTCTTCCGGACCAAAAGCGCTAGTTGGTGATTAGGCCCAACCTCGCAGGATTCAGTACAGAAATAGTGGGTGGAACAGTTACCCCGGCAACCTGCTTAATGAATAGACTGGACCAAGTTCCTCCACTTTAACCGTCTCGAAGTGAAGCGAACCCCCCAGAAAATCCAAGTGAGTATAACCGACGTCTGCTCCAGGTACAGTGGGACCTTCCCTCCACCGTCACCTTGGGTAGAATCCTAGATATTATGGCCACTAAGGTTACCAATCACAACAATTACACCTGGGGGAACAGTCTAAACTCCGACAGCACGCAAGGGCAGAGTAGCAAGCTCCAATCCCCTTACCGGCTCCTTGACAACAATCCAAGGTTTACCGATAAGTGACCCCTGGCTCCTCGACAATGGTTAATCCGAGGTTTACCGTTTGTAATACGTACTGCCTGGCGTCGTTCCCAACGAGGGAGGAATGATCCCCTCACTGGTTCGGACACGAGCTCGTGCTTCTCCTTTAAGAGGAGCTTTCCCAGAATGTAACTGAAACAATTGGATTTGTTCTACTCAAGATAGACTATCTGTTTGGTTTTGTAGTCTTGGAGAGTTAAGTACTCACCTACTCCAAGACCCTAGCCTAAGCTATGTTGGTGCTTCAGAGCCCTAGAAAAATAAAGATTACTAGATTGATTTTAATTTAAGCGTTACTTTTAAGGTTGTTTCTTAAGTCAAAAGGTGATGGAAGTGAAACTAGTGGTGTGTTGACTCGACTCGAAACCACTACAAAATGCACCTAAAATGATTTATCCACTACTTTACTTTTTCGATGAATTGCTTAACTAAAAAGTTGAGAGAATGCAATCTTTATAAAAGCAACTTCTTAATTGAAGACAATCAAAGAAACAATTCGTTTTTCTTTTCCAAGCATAAAAACATAACTTCTCTTTACATGCACGAAAAAACTCTTTTCTTCTTTTGAAAACAAAAAGCTACTTGAAACAAGACTTTTTAAGAAGATGTTTTTGTATTTTTCTTTTAATAAAGCAAATAAATCTAATATAACCAAAAATCAATCTTAACAACTCTTAAAATCTATGAAAATGCACTCATAAGCAAACTAAAGGCAAATTTACTCTAAGCAATCTTAACGAGGCCAAAACTAACAATGATTATTTCTAAGGTGTTTTACTTGATCACAATCAAATCAAGGACTAGCTTATTGCAGAATCAAAAACTAGCCAAAACAAAACTCTAATCTTTTTGTTCTTTTTGTAAAATGGAAATCAATACTTTAAAAACAAGCAATGCGAAATTTGACCCAAAACAACTCAAATGACAAGTTGCTCAAACAAGGAGACTTTACGACAGGCTCAACTTCTAAGAAGGTTGACTAACCAGAGATATCTAAGGCTGGACAACTTTCTACTATCAAAGTCACTACAAAGCCTTTCCAAAAATCAAACCCTAGGTCTAAACTTCGTTGAAAACCACTAAAACACTCAAAGCTCACAAAACTAGTTCAGGTGAGAATTCTTGACAGGGTACTAAAGGATCTGGGCAGAAAACACTAAGAAAAAACAAAATCTAAAAGTAATTTAAAGCAAAAATGGAATTTTCTTAACTTTTACAGGAAGACGCAGGCCACCCGTTGTCACAGGTGCGGCCCCGCACTGTGCAGTCGACAACAGCGCGTCCAAGGACGCACTGTGCAGCACACAGAGACTGCGTCCTTCTGGAAAAAGGAAGAAAAACTAAAGCCAACTAAATCTAAAGCTAAGCCACCCAAATACTAATTCTCACAGTCAAAAACCAGAAAATAAAAATGATTTTCTCAAAGCAAAGTTCATATAAAGGAAAAGACTCTCTCATTAATGGATTCCCCAGCGGAGTCGCCAATTTGTCACACGGAATCTGTCAAGGGTGCGGACACGACTGACCTTCCTAGAAGTCTAAGACATTCTAATGACAAACAAGACAAAATGGAGTGATCTTTCTCTAAATACACCTTTTACAACATGAAAACTACAAGTGTTTAGGCTTACCTTATTCCAAAACGCTGTTGTTGAAGTCCGTTCTTGACGATCCGGATGAGCTCCTCCTTCAAGTCAATTCCTGCAACCACAAACAATCAAACAATTACCAAGCACTTGCATTTCATATAATAAAACATATATTCAACATGCAGACCAAGGAACACATGAAATAACTCATTAACACAAGCTATTGAGAAAAATAAACCAGTTTGTATTAATAACGAAACAAAGAAACTCTTACAACCTGGCCTTGGTGTTGTGCAAGTTCCTCCCAGGGTCCATCAAGGGTTTTCCTCTACTTTGACAAAGCTCACCCTCTCCCAAGTAGAATCAAGTGAAGACAATCTCTCCTCACAAAGGCTCTAATGGAAGACCTAAATCCTGCAGCATTTACCCAAAGAAAATGTATAGCTCCAACCTCCTCTCCTTCTGGCTCAATGCCTTTATTTATAGTGCTGTAAAGAGGTTATTCAGGTCCACTATCAATGGGATCATCCCCCTCTTTGGGTGGGATAGCTCCCTTATTGATGGGATAAGTTCCCCCTTAATAGAGATACATGAACCAACTGGAGGCGCATCCATTTCATCAAACCGACCTCTAGAATGTTCTAGAAGTAACCACAAGTAACTTTTTCAAGATAAAACTCGCGCATTTTGCCTTTTACAGAGGGACGCACCTGTCCCTTAACATACAGAGCGTCCATGGACGCAGATTTTGTGAACATGGTCAGCGTCCCCGCAGGTAAGGCTAGAGAGAACCTGCGACCCCAGAGATAAACATGATTTTTACAAGACTTTCTCTCTTCTTTGAGTTTGAGATGGATAACAGAGGCATGAGACTTGCCTAAGAGGGTAGCATGACTGTTGATTTGAGCCATACTAACTGTAAGTAGTCAAGGTGACATTTTTTAGTGTAACACATATTTCTTTCTCAAAAGAAATATATTGGAGATCTGTTGAATAGGTTTGGCATGACAGAGTGCAATCCTCTTACTACTCCAATGGAACAAAACTTAAAGCTCACATCTATTGAAGGAAAATAATTTGAGGATGCAACAAAGCATAGACAGCTTGTAGGAAGTCTCAACTACCTAACTACTATCAGACCAGACATTTCATTTGCTGTTGGAATCCTCTCCAGGTTTATGCAAAAGCTTTTTGAGGGACATTGGTCTACTACAAAAAGAGTTCTAAGGTACTTGAAGGGAACTCATGACTTTGGAATCAAGTATACACAGGTGGACAACTTCAACTTGATTGGATACTCTGATTTAGACTTCGATGGAGATCAAGAAACTGGGGTATCTACTTCAAGATATGCTATGAGTCTTGGATCAGGAGCTGTCTCCTGGCGATCACACAAACAATCAGTTCCAGCAGATTCCACAACAAAAGTAGAATACATGGCAGCAGCTGAAGTAACAAAAGAAATTGTGTGGCTCAGGAAAATTCTTGAAGATTTGCAAGTAAAACAAGTACAATCAACTCCACTCATGATTGACAATACCTCTGCAATAAACTTGGCCAAGAATCCAAAGTTCCATGATCAAACAAAACACATCAATACTAAATATCATCTAATTCGACATCATGTTGAGGCAGAAACAATCCATCTTCGTCATTGTTCCACAAATGAGAAAATTGTAGACATCTTCACCAAAGCGCTTGGAAGAGAAAAGCTTGAACGATTCAGAATGATGCTTGGACTCACCAACATCCCTTCAGATTAAGGGGGGGAATGTTGACACCTAATCCTCATGATTGGGTGAATATAATGTAAATAGATAAAGTAATATGAACAGTCATCAGGAGATGAGTTGAACAGTCTCTCCCTCATGTATTTAATGAAGACTTACTTGAAGGAATAAACACAAATCATTTTTGCCTTAAGGAGTTACTTCCTATCCTGACACTTTCTCCATATATTGTTTGTCTTGGCAGAGGTCTTAAAATGTCACGTTATACGTAAGTTTGTTGTTGCAAAACCTAAGTTTTCTTCTCCTCCTACACCTTGATAAATGTGCAATAGTTGCCCTCGTAAAGAAAAACACAACCCAGATAGAAGTTTAGCAATCTACAGGGATTTAACATTTGGTTAATGTAACAACCTCATCCCACGTCTACCCAAGTAACCACCCAATCGGGGTAAATATGTGATGAGAGGCCACTATGATGGGATTCAACCTCCTATGTCACCTTAAGGAAGTGGAATCGACGGAAACATGCCACATACACCTTCCACATCAGCAATAAAACTCCCAAGAGCCATCCCAACCACTCAGGTAACCTGCCCCTGAGACCAACTGAAGTTTTAGTGCATCAAACCTCTAGCCGCTCCCTTGATATGGACAAGGGTGCATTTGGGAGGCTGCAGAAGCTCCCACAACAAGGGTAAGGGAGCTTCCAGGGAATTTTTTCTCTAGTGCTATGCTTTCAACTCTGAGATTTGTGCCACTTTTTCAGGGTTAGAGCTTAGGTCACTGCCTAGAACTCAATGACACCTTTATAAATGAAATTTCATAGTGGAACATAGATACATATGCAAAAACATCAACAAAGACTAGACTGGACCCTTACTAGCCATGACATGCATTTCATCAAACATATCACAAATATGAAATCTACAGTTCCTAACAATAGAGCTGAGCATAGGGGTATATGAGGCATTGTTTCCTTATCACATTAACTGCATTATCATCTATTAGGATATAGATACATTGTTAATTCATTTACAAGTAAAAACATTATGAGAGCCATATATATCCATTGTCATAATTCATATTCATAACCAGTATAATAACAACAGAAATACCAAGGAAACAACAACCATATAATCCACATATAAACTAGTATAATACTCATGAATTAACACGAAGAAATAAGCTATTATTAATGATGCAAAGGCTAACCAGGTTTGGTACTTCCACGAACCACCCGATCATAGACATGGTTGAGCCAAATCTCTCTTTAGCCAGTCACCCTCGTGCCATATTCCAAGCATGAATGTGGGATCTCATGGAACAATCCATCAAAACCGAACTAGGGATTCCAAAGGTCGAACCACCTTAACCCATCAAACAATGATTCCACTTCACGGTCGGACATCAAAAACCATCACCAAATTGGTCTCTACCCAAGCCTTCTAGGGCTCTAGAGTGTTTGTTCCAACCAAGGCTTCCAGGACAGTAACTCAACCCATAACTAATGTCAGGCTTCCAAACCATTTGTCCAACTAGAGATTCCAGTACTAGTAACTCAACCCACTAAGGGCTTCTAGAGCGTTTGTCTAACCAAGTCTTCTAGGACTAGTAACTCAACCCAATATGTTACAAGGCTTCCAAAGCGTTTGTCCAACCAAGGCTTCTAGGAACTAGTAACTCAACCCAAGCTAAATGAAACATGAGAACCAACCAGAAAAACAAAGAAATGAACCTACAACACCATGGTTCTTTAGGAAATGGAAAGGTTAGGAAAATCCACTGTCAATCCAGGCAATCCTCCATGCCAATGACAGATCATGACCAATAAACCACATACATGTGCCATGCATGTCAAACTATTGAGGAAAACATACATGCAACTCGGTACCTACAAGAAAAACCCATTGTAGCTACTTATTTTGATGTCCTCTTGCACTTTCCTCCTCTTCCTTTGCCTTCTTGCTCCAAGAATATAAGTATTCCACACTCTCCAAGAGTGCTCCAAGAAAACTCTAAGTGTCCAAGATTATGAGAGAGAGAGAATAAAATGAGAGCTCAAAAGCTGAACCCATAAAAGGCTCACACTGACCAAGCTTGAGTAAAAGCTTACCAACTGATCCTTCGAAGCATTTTTATCAATGAGGCCTCTATTTTCTTCATTTTCCATTATTTTCCTCCAATTTCCTCATCACATGCAATCTGTGACCTTTCACCTTCCTTTTCTCGTAATTTCCTTTATTTTCATAAATAAAATGTCAATAAATGCCTCATGTCTTTCCAAAGCCTTTGCCAATTTCCTTAGCCATAATAAACTGAAGCGATGCCCCACTAGTATTGTTTCCCAATATTCATCTTGGAATACATGTCCCATGACGTTGGTCTTATATTTTTATATTTACATGGATTTTTTTAACCAATGTTGTTACATAATCCTTCCCCGTGGGGGAATACCGTCCTCAGTGTTCAATGACACCTATAACCAGAAAGACTGCTGAAAACAAAACATACTACCCATGAAGATTTATAACATAGCTTGTTGTAGTATTTACAATGACCATTTTCTAAAACATGACAAACATATTGTTCACTGGAGCTTTATAACGCAACTCATTA
The DNA here is from genome assembly GCA_031772625.1 of Pinus tabuliformis. Classification (NCBI taxonomy): domain Eukaryota; kingdom Viridiplantae; phylum Streptophyta; class Pinopsida; order Pinales; family Pinaceae; genus Pinus; species Pinus tabuliformis. The sequence continues at coordinate 81,321,849 of CM062816.1, forward strand.
CAATATTTACAATAATAACCACATATACACACATACAAATTTGCTTCATCCAAAAAATACTCATAATGTCTATTGAGCAGCTATATAAGTCCAACTCGATACAATATTTTCAATAATACACACATATACAAATATGCACATTTGCTCAAACAAAAAATAAAAGGATATGATGCCTGCATCTACAACAAGGGAATCCAGAGGCTCACACTTCCACCATCAAAGTAATACCAGGATTCACCTCCTTCCCAAGAAGTGCAGAATCCACTGCAAGGTCGAATCTGCACCCAATGTCCAACACTATAATCCTACACCACTTATCCTCTTAGTGAACAATTACCAACTCATTGTTCCAAGGCACGCTCACAATGTGCATTTGATTCCATCTGGAAATGTGTTGACGTTGTTGGACCCACAAACATGTCAGGGGATCTCCCCAGTAAGAAGTTCCAATTAGACCTTAGATCGTTTGGAGGAGGAGTCCTAGTAGTGGGTAGTAAAGCTATGCCTTGACTGTGTTAGTGCACATAGATAAGCAAAATATCCTTGTCAGAAGCAAGTGTGTGACCTTGTAGCAAGTCATGAGAGATGCATGGGGAGGTTCTAACACACGGAAGGAGAAAATAAGTGTATCCTTTAGAAGCCTGTAATAGTACGCAACTTGAAAGGAACACACGAGATGAATGACATCACAAATTGGAAAGAAAAATAGTTGACAATCCAAAGTGATGAGTTAAGCCAATAACACACTTCAATAAGATTCATACAATTGATGAGCCTCATCATTGGGTAATTATATGGGTCTTAATTGGCCTTAATTCACCTCCTACCTTAGTCAAACCAATTATTCTCACAACTTATTACATACTTTGATTATATTTTTCTTATGAGATGAGTTAGAGTTGGATATTTTGCTCTGTGGTCTAATGTGCATGTAATGCAGGAATAAAGGATAAAAGCAAGGAAAAATGTAGGAACAAAGGATAAAAGTAAGGAACTGTGGCAAAGACCTTGGTAAAGACTCAAATGGGACAAGGGAGAGTAAATTATAGGAGGTAAATCCTCCTCATTTACTACCCCTCCATTCAAATATTCCTCCATCAGCTCAGATTGCAAACAACCAAATCATGGGACTAGAAGACAACCGAGCTGTAGGAATTTACAGGGTACGTTTCTCAGATAGAACACCAAAGGACACCGCTCACAAATAGATCATAGAACAATAAACCAGTATTCTTGATGTGGTTAAAACCCTCAAAGAGGGAAACAATCCACGGGCTGAGCCAATGCAGCCACTTTAGGCAATTTATTAATAAAAGAATGAAAATTTACATATGACCCTCCATGCTCTTTCAATAGAGATCATGGACCAATTGGGTGTTAAGCCATGGATCAAGCATCGGTAATACCGAGGAGAGAATGAACCGTTGGGTCACTTCATGTCTAGAACATATCGTGACCGTCAGATTGTAAGTTACAAAAGTACATAATAAAGAAGCACACTTTACCTAACTCTACTCTAGACCAAGTTATACTTAACTATTTCCTATGCGTCAAAATATCCTAACACAAGCAAGTGAAAAGGACAGAAAACAATTTTTTTTGAGTTGGGAGCCAAGCCTCCCTAATTAAAAGGAAGTCGTTAGAGACTTTAGATGCATAAGTAGAGAGGCTTATGTCCTCAGTAGGATTTAGACTTCTATTGTGAAAAGTCTACTTTATTTTTGAGCTGCAAGAATTGTGACAATTTGTTCTGTAATCCATGGTTTTCATAATGAGAATAAGCTCTATTTCAAGCCAGCTTTGAGTTAACTCAGAGAGATGAAACTCTTAGGTTAGGGCCTGAACCGAGTAGCCAAAGCTCCTATTTATTGTACTGTTATGCTAGCATAGACTCATGTTTTCTATTCGTTTGCTTAAGTAGCATAAATTCATGGTTTTCTGTTTTATTTACTTAAGTAGCTTCATTTTCATTACAACAGTATAGCGTAGATTATTCATGGTTTTTATGTTCATTTGCTTCAGTAGCTGCATTTATGTAGTTTACTTCCATTTGTGCCTTCTTTCAGTTTACTGGTTAGTTAGGAGAAAATATCACCATAAGGTTGTGTGTAGGTGTCTCGGCCTCTGGGAGTTTGTTGTTCGATGCATTATTTGTTCACCTTCATTGGTTTTTCTATTGTTTCCTTTGAAACCTCCTTCAACATGTTCTTCATGCATCACTTCCTTTCCATCTGATCCACAACAAACCTTCACAATCATTGTTCGATTCATTATTTTCTCCAACTGCTGCCTAGCGTGAAGTCTTCCACTTACTTTATGTGCTTTAATCTCCACCGTCGATCTATCTCTTGAACTGACGACTATCACATCACCTCAACACTTTATGCGCTTTAAACCCCCACCATCGATTTGCCTCTCCTGATCTGATGGGTATCATGTCACCCGATTGCCAATTAGCTTGGCCGATCTCCACCATCGATCAGCGTCGCCTGATCCAATGACTATCACCCAATCTCGCACGGATTATTGCACGACTGTTATCTGCCTGAGAGCATGCAAGAAAAGTGGTTTTCTCATGCTATGTGTCGTGCAGTAAGGCTAATTGCGTGAAAGTTCAGAATTCGACTTATGGCCTTGAGGGCGCGCGAGAAACTACTTACCACCTTAGAAACCTGCTCCATAATTTCCACACATTTATTTTCCCTGTGATACGATCTCCGCCATCCATCCTCCGGTTAATATTGTTCGTCCATCTCTTGACTTAATCCGCACAATAAGATCTCAACTATTCATCGCTTCGTTACCTTGTCTGTCCATCTCTTGACTTAACCTCCACGATAAGACCTCAGCAAGTCGTCCTGTTCAACCATCTAGTCACTTAAGCCTTTGCGATAAGATCTCTTCCGTTCATCTGCTTCATTACCCTGTTCGCCCATCTCTTCGCGTAATCCCTTGCGATACGATATCCGCCATTCATCTGATTCGTTACCCTGTCCACCCATATCTTGAATTAATTCTTCGTGATAAGATCTTTGTCGTTCATATGCTTGATTAACCCTATTCATCCATTTATTTGCTTAAGCCCCTACGATAATATCTCCACAATCCATCTTCTGCTTGTTGATCGATCTAACGATCCCTATGCGCCACTGCATCCTTAAGTCCTCCTTTCATTGATTTCGACCTCCGATTGCTCTTCCGCTTGAAAACTGATTTAGCTTAAGTTTCTTTGCTTACACCTTAAAATAGTTTAATGCTCTTTACCTTCTACAACTTTGATAACAGCATTAGGTTAGTGATTGTTTTAGCAATTCTGCTTAGCATAACTATTTTATTGGTTAATTAGGTTATGGTGTGGTTTAGCATTACATGTTGTTTTCTTCATTACTATAGTAGAGTAGCTCTCCCTTAGAATAGGTTTGCTCTTATCCCATCAAAGAATTAAGCTTCTTTTGACCTTATAAAATTCTGGCTTGGAACCCCTGGGGTCTCTTTCCAGATAAACAATGACAACAGGTAGGACCTTCACTTCTACTTGTGCATATAGCACTATCACCTTCAAGTTTGTATGAATCCCAGGTTGATAAGTAAAGCTGGTAGCCCAAGGAGTTGCAACATTCTTGTTGCAATACCTAGGCTCATCACTTTTTGAAGCCGTTGCCGGGGAGGTGTCTAAGTAGAATGTGATCACTATTTTATTCTATCTCTTGTCTCCATCTTTCTTTTCTTCTACTTCTTATCTTCAATTTTCTTCCATTAGTTTATTTCTGCAAAAGTAATCTAGTAGCTTCCTTTCTTTCATTTGTCATTATCTACTTTCCTTTCCATTCTACAAGTACTTTCTAGATTTAAAGAAAATCTTACAAAAACCAACCCAAAAACATTTCTTTTCATGCCTAGTAGGAATAGGGACAATTTAGGGAAATTATTGACAAATACCACTAGTGCATCCAACAGTCAACCTTCTCTCTTCTTCGGTGACTGTGAAGTGGAAGAACCTTTAGGTGATCAACCTTACATATTTGAAGAATCTACAGGGGAAGAAGAATAGGAATAACCCTTTCCTACTAAACCAATGGCTGAAAACCAACATGACAGAGGAAATAGAGAGAGAATTGAGAGTGCCTTCCCCATTAAGGAGACCAATGGGGACACTAAAATGAAGAATATAAGCCCCTCTGCTCTACCTCATTTCCATGGCCTAACCACAGAGGACCTTGACACTTTCCTATTTGAGTTTGATGTTATATGCCGAACCTATGTCTATATAGATGATGAGTAAAAGTTAAAATTGTTTCCATCTACCCTCTAGGATGCAACATTGCTGGTTCATGGGTTTACTTGGAGATAGCATCACAACTTGGGCTCATATGCAACAAAATTTTAACAAAAAATATAGGGACTACTGTAGATCAAAGGATACTAAAGAATATATTTTCAGGATGACCATAGTCCAGGATGAATCCTTAGAGGACTATGAAGAAAGATTCCAGCTCAGTTACAAAAGGGCCAGGTGTACACTTGACCTTGAGTCACTAAAGTTGGTCCTGCTTAGAGGAGTAAGGGAGGATCTTCTGAATACCTTACATATGATAGTAGGAGGAGATATCTACCAATTGCCCTATGAGGATATCAAGACTGGCTTTAGAAACCATTCTAGGTCAGCCAGGAAAACGGGTAGGGGTAGTCAACCTATGGCGAGTACATCATCCTCCAACTTATCCATCAAGGGTGAAATTGGAAATATTCTGGAAGATTTCAAAAGCGATATGTTGCAAATCCTTGCCTTGTAATTGGACACCATGAACATCAAAAGGAAGCAAGAGGAAGTAGAAAGAGCCTTGGCCATCTTTTGTCCTAGATGCACTAGGAGGCATCCTAGGAACGAATTTACATTGAACTGTATTAAGATTTTCTCAGTCTATGAAGAAAACCACTCCATAGACAAGTTCCCTTCTTTACTTGGACTCGAAGTCGTATATCAAGGTGTTCAAGGGGTCACTGAGCAACTTTGCTACATCAAATAAAGGAGACCTCTTGGGCCTAGACCATAATAGTACGGTATGCAAGTGTCATCCCATGCATATTACAACTCCAACCAGACCACAACTATACCTTCTTAGGGATCCCCTGCTCATCCTTCCTGGTATACACCACTTCCTTAGTCCTATGCATCTCACTATCATTCCCAGCCAACCAACCAGTCATTTCAACCTTATGTTCAACAACAACATCAGTGAAATACCCCACTCCAAGGGTGGAGGCCCCAATTCAACAATGTTCTAGCCATATTGCCTCCACCACCTACCCAACCACAACTCCTGCACTCTGCTCCACCCAAGCAACCCCAGATGCCTGCCCAGCAAAATCTGAACCCAAACAATAGGTAGGCCTAACAAGCATATAGTGGAGAAACATCATACCTAGCTTATGCTGTAGAAATCCAGGAGATAAACCTAAGATCTGGGAGAATTCTCCTTGATAACCAACCTCCCTCTCCACATATGGAGGTTGAGGAAGAAAGAGAGGAAAGCAACCTTAAAGTAAAACCACCCTTTCCTGAGAGATTAACCCACCCACTCCAGCCTACCCTAGAAGAAAATGAACTTCTGGGAGAATTGAAAAATCTATGTGTAAATATACCCCTTCTCCAGGCAATCAAAGATGTTCCCGTTTACAATAAGTTGATTAAGGAGAAATGCTTCAAGCATCCAAGAAGAAGAAAAATGGACGCCCCTATCATTATGTGATTGGGCAGTTGTCTGACTTAATGCTGGGGCAGGTAATATGTCCTGTAGGTTTTAACCCCGTACAGAAATTACCTGCATACAAATTCTAAAACACAGAAAATAAAAAATGCGAGATCATAACACATAAAACACATATACATAGAGATTTTCCCCTGGATCCCAAAACCGAGACTACCAGCTTGATTTTTCATTATATTCCTTTCAATGTTACAATACATATTTATACATGCCGAAGCATCCAATACCATGGACCGAAAACCATCGCATCCAATACCATGGATCGAAAAACCATCACAATACCATGGACCGAAAACCATCACGTCCAATCCCATGGATCGAAAAACCATCACATCCAATACCATGGACAGAAAACCATCGCGTCCAAAAAAAATGTGCGAAAATCATGCACAAAACCATAGGTGGGTCCGCCCAACCTAACATAGGGCCCAAAACCAAAATTTTTTGGGGTGTTGCCCTAGACCCCATAAAATGGGGTTACAAGTGCCCTTCAAACCCCCTATTACCTACATGGAAAGAATATAACACAACCCAACATTCTCCCACTTGTTGTTTTCTTTCCACAGGGGGCCACAAGAGAGCTTAGTCATTTTCTCAGCCCTGAAATGCCCATTGTCTCTCTACACCAAGATAAATTCTCAGAGCTCAAATATTTTGTTAATGCATCTGCAGTATTCTTCAAAGTGTCCACCTTTACCAGCAACATCATTTTGTCTTCTATCATATCCCTCACAAAGTGATACTGAACATCAATGTTCTTTGTCTTTGAATGATATGCAGGATTATTTACCAAGAAAATTGCACTTTGGCTGTCACAGTCTATTCCTATAGCTTCCTATACTAACCCCATACTTGAACACAATCTCTGCAACCAAACTGCTTCCTTGCTTGCATGAGTGGCTGCCATGTATTCTGCCTCTGTAGTTGATAGTGCCACTACAGATTTTTTCTTACTCATCCAACTGACTGCACCTCCAAATAGGTTAAACACATACCCACTTGTAGATCTTCTTTGATCCAGATCTCCAGCTCAGTCTGCATCAAGAAAGACAAGAATATCCAACACTCTATCCAATCCTGGTCTTCCTTGGTAGCACAGACCATAATCACTAGTGCCACACAAATACCTGAAAACCCACTTCACTGCTGTCTAATGCTCCTCTCCTGGTTTTGACATAAACCTGCTCAATACTCCCACTGCATGTGCAATGTCTGGTCTAGTATAGACCATTGCATACATCAGGCTACCGACTACACTTGCATATGGAACACGGGACATGTCCTATTCCTGTTCTTATGTCTTGGGACATCATTCAGCAGATAACCTCACACCTATAGGAATAGAAACCTTCACCGGTTTACTATCCTGTATATTAAACCTATGCAACATTGTCTCCACATACTTCCTCTGGTTTAACCGGATCTTTCTCTTTGCCCTATCTCTTTTAATTTCCATGCCCAAAATATAGTTTGCAGCACCAAGATCTTTCATGTCGAATTTGGAGGACAATTAGGACTTCAAATCCTGGATAATTTCTTTGTCATTTCCAACCAGCAACATATCATCCACATACAAGACCATATAAATAACATGGTCACCAATTAATTTAAAATACACACAGTGATCTGCTTTGCTTTTGGTGAAGCCAAGTCCTCGTATAAATGTATCAAATTTCTGATACCACATCCTTGGTGACCGTTTTAACCCATACAGAGACTTCTTTAACTTGCATACCAGTTCTTTGTTACCCTTCGCTGCAAAGCCTTCAGGTTTCTTCATGTGATTTCCTCTTCCAGATCCCCGTGAAGAAATGTTGTCTTCACATCCATCTGTTCTACCTCAAAATCAAAAGCAGCAACAACAGATAAAAGTGATCTAATAGAAGTTACCTTGGCAACAGGAGAAAAAATGTCACCAAAATCAATTCCCGGCACCTAGGAATAACCTTTTGCTACCAACCGAGCTTTGTATTTCTCCACTTTTCCTTTTGCATCTGTCTTCTTTTTGAACACCCATTTGTTGCCAATGGGTTTCCTCCCAGCTGGAAACTCCACCAGATCCCAAGCCTCATTTTTGTGCAAAGATTCCATTTCATCAACCATGGCCTCTTTCCAGAGTTTTCCATACTCTGAATCTACTGCTTCCTTCACAGTTCTGGGATCATCATTAGTAATAGATAAAGAAAAAATTGAACAGAAATCAGATGGACTATAACTTTTAGGCTGCCTTCTTTCTTGAATTGATCTTCTCACAATCGGAGTTTGTGGCTCTTCATCTTCTGATTCCTCCTTTGCTGTAGAGTCTGATTCTTCCTCCTTTAGCTCAAACTCTATCTTCTCAGGTTCCTTTCGTTGGACTTCATGTTTAGTAACATCTTTCACCTCTCTGAACACCACATCTCGGCTATACACAACCTTCTGTGTGACTGGGTTCCAAAGCTTATAACCCTTTAAACGATCCTTATACCTAATAAAGATGCACTTTTCAAATTTACTATCCAACTTGGTTTGTTTATCCTTTGGAACATGTACATATGCATCACATCCAAATACCCTCAGATGTGAAAGAGAGGGTTTCTTACCAGTCCATACCTCTTGTGGAGTCGTATCCTCCAACACTGATGAAGGTAACTTATTGACCAGGTAACATGCAGTATCCACCGCCTCTACTCAGAATTCCTGTCCTAACCCGGCACCATTGAGCATGCTTCTTGCCCTTTCCATCATGTCTTGTTCATTCTTTCTGCAACTCTATTTTTCTGAGGTGTATATGGAGTAGTCTTCTGCTATGCTATACCACACTTCTTGCAGAATTCTTCAAATTCCTTACTGCAAAACTCCCCACCATTATCGATCCTCAACACCTTTATCTTCTTCTCTGTCTGGTTTTCCACTAGAGCCTTAAATTCTTTAAACTTGTCAAAGACTTCAGATTTCTTCTTAAGGAAATAATCCATGTATTCCTTGAGAAGTCATCTATAAATGATACATAGTACACAGACTTACCCAGTGATGGAACTTTCACAGGTCCAAACACATCACCGTGCACAAGCTCTAATATATGTTTCGCCCTCTTACTACCAGAGGGGAAACTCATCCAATTCTGCTTCCATATACACAATTTTCACAGAAATCAAAATCCAGAGAACTATTACTCATACCTTCTACCATACCTTTACCATGAAGTATCCGAAGGACTTTTTCTCCAATATGTCCAAGCCTTTGATGCCACAGCATGGTCTTCTCTCCAGAGACCACTAGATTTTTTGCTCCACTTTTAGGAACCACAGAACTATTGCACCCATCAATAACAGTGCTACCTTGCAACTTTTACAGAGTTCCAATCTGAACTCCCCGCATCAATACCAGTGCTCCCCAAACCATCTTGTAGATATACTTCTCAAACACTGTTTTTACACCTACATCATCCAGCTTGCTAACGGAAATCAGGTTTCTAGCTAATGCAGGAATATGTAGAACACCTGGAAGCGTTCTAACCCTTCCAGCTTGCAACTTCAACTTTACTTTTCCGTGACCAATGATTCTAGCCTTCCTGTCATCCCCCAAGAAGACATCACCACCATCATATTTCTCATACTCGCAGAACCACTCTCTATGGGGAGTGAAGTGAAAGGATGCACCTGAATCAATCAACCATGCCTCATGATCTACATGTGTACTTGAAGAAGCCAAGTACACATCCCCACCTTTATTTGAGGTGGTTTTCACCTCTGTAGAAGGAGCCTCATCAGATCCCTTTCCTTTGTCAAGAGCTTTAGATTTACAGTCCCTTTTCTAGTGCCCTTCCTTTCCATATTTCCAGCACACCACCTTTATAGGTTTTCTTGTAGATTTAGATCTCCCACTCGATGACTTATTTTTTTTTCTATTCTGGGTCCGCCCTCGTATAGACAAGGCATCACCATTTTAGCTCTCCATATTTTTCTGTCTCATCTCCTCCGTCAGCAAGGATGAGACTATTTCATCAAAATGCAAGGCAGTTGCATTGCTACCTATTGCAATAACCAGACTATCCCATGAATCTGGTAGAGAACACAACAAACTGATGCACTTAACTTCATCTGAAATTTTAATATCAACAGATGCTAACTGACTTACCACAGTATTAAATGCATTTAGATGCTCTGTCATCGAGTCTCCATCTTTCATCCTCAAGGTATAAAACATTTTCCGCAGGAACAATTTATTCACCGGGACTTAGATTGGTACAAAGTCCCTAACTTGTCCCATAAAGCCTTAGCCGTAGCTTCCCCTGATACATTCAGCAATACTGAATCTGAGACACACAATCGTATTGTGCTCTTTTCCTTCCAATCCAACTTCTTCCATTCTTCACCGACACTCCTATTGGTTTAGTACCCGGATCTATCGTGATCCACTGATCTTTATCCACCAACAGATCCTCTATCTTGAGTTTCCACAACCCAAAACTCTGACTGTTAAATTTCTCGATCTCTATCTTTCCACTGCTCGCCATCTTCTTTCATCACCATAATTAATCTTGCAGATCTCCCACTGAACAGGGTCTACCACAGGTCCGAGCGAAACCCCTCAGCAACAAAGGCATTCCCTTGAAGCCAAAACAACTCTGATACCAAAAGTAGGTTTTAACCCCGTAAAAAAATTACCTACATACAAATTCTAAAACACAAAAAATAAACAATGCGAGATCATAACACATATACACAGAGATTTTCCCCTAGATCCCAAAATCGCGACTACCAGCTTGATTTTTCATTGTATTCCTTTCAATGTTACAATACATATTTATACATGCCGAAGCATCCAATGGCATGGACCGGAAAACCATCGCGTCCAATACCATGGACCGAAAACCATCGCGTCCAAAAAACATGTGTGAAAATCTTGCACAAAACCATAGGTGGGTCCACCGAACCTAACATAGAGTTCAAAACCAAAATTTTCTGGGAAGTTTCCCCGGACCCCATAAAGTGGGGTTACCTTTGCCCTTCAAACTCCCTGTTAACTACGTGCAAAGAATATAACACAACCCAAAATGTCCAAATATTTGGACCCTAGAAGCCCTCTAGTAGATGTGCACATCAATGGCACCATTGTCCCATGTTAGAGTCTAGATTTACCTCAGGCTGAAAAGGTAGGATCTAGGGCCAACATCAAACCACACTATGCCTGGTAGCTAGCTCTACCAAGTCAGGAGAAGGCTTTCTTCGGGTCAATCTCCACAAATTATGATCGATGAGGGCTTGAGATGACTGATAGAAATACTTATCTTAGGCTAGGTATATGTGTGAAAGAGTTTGATTGAATAAAATGGTGTTTTTGTTGGCTCAGATGGAAAGGTAGATTTTGGGTGCAGGGAATGAGGCTCAGTCTTGCAGAGATCTCAATGGGGCAAGGTAGGAAATTGTTTTTGGCACTTAAAATTATATGATATGGAAGGATTAGATAGGTGAGGAGCTGAAGAGGCCAAGAAAACTCATGGATCCTCTCAAAACAGTTGAAAACATCAAAGACTAAAGCAAACCTCAAGTAGAGCACTGCAATTTCAATGGATTCTACTTACACTCTTGTTTGATTTAGCTGAGAAGAAATAAAAGAGATAATGGCATACAATCACATAAATAAATTCATAATTACAATGGAAAGCTCTATACCAAGACAAATTGCCACATGGATCCCAAAGAGTGCTGCAAATCCACTATGAAATTCATAAAATATATAAATTTTCTCATCCTTGTACTAAGGAATTGAGCTCAACCATTTTCTTCAAAATAGAATCAGTTACATTAAACTTGGGCCGAATTTCTGAAAATAGGTGTTGATGATGAACTCGTATCTCCTAAACCATAGGACCTGTTACAAAAATGAAAGAGGTTTTTTTAGATAAGGTCATATTGGAGAAAAACCTCTCTCAAATTTTTTAAATTCATTTCCGGTTGCTCGTAATATGTTCCACAAAAGCATCTCTAAAACAGAAAATCATTAAAAATTTAAATCTGTGAAAATGAGCTGTAAAGATCTAGTCACATATCCAAATCCATGACAGCTGTGAATAAACGGAAAGAGGTGTTTGTTATATGGCTTGTTATTAACAAAACGCTCTTTTGGTTTCTCAAAATTACTTTCCCTCTGTTGTAAACTAGCCCCGCCCTAAAATGACTAAAACAGTAAAAAATATGAAAATTTTGCTTTGTTTAAATATAGGCTCCAAATATCACTATATATCTCCCACATAGTAGCACTTGTGCATAAACTGAAGGAGGTTTTTGTTATTTGATATGTGGTGAAAAATTCCTTACCATTCTTTCAAAAACTGATTTTTTACTAAACTTGTCATTGTGCGCAGCAACTGACCTCAAAACATGCATAACCAAGAATCACTCATTCATTTCGATCATATCTTCTAATCTAGAAACCAGTTATGGAAGTTTGATATACCGTTGGAAAGATTTTTTTGAGATTCTTTTGATGGACACACTTGTGACATGTTTTGTGCTGAAAATCATGTGCAAAACATCTAACAAAACCAGACATAGTAAGAGCTCATGTTGATCTCTAGTGACAGGCCGCGAAGACTGGAACTAACATCAGCTCCATTGGGGATGGCAGCTCCTTGGAGGTGTCAAGAACACCGTAGACAAAGTGCTTCATCCATTGGGCATGGATTCAAACAACTGCAAACCCAAAGAAACTCATACCAATCCAAAAACATAAACATACTGCAACCTGTACATAAAGAAATATCGAAACTAAAATGTTGCTTCAGGCAGCTTATTTATGTACAAATCTAACCTACTTTGCTACAAAATTGATAGATCAAGTAATGCTGTAATGCTAGATCAACCAATCAATTAACTGTGACAAGGATGCTACTGTCACACGGAATCAGTCAAGGGTGCGGACACAACTGACCTTCCTAGAAGTCTAAGACATTCTAATGACAAACAAAACAAACTGGAGCTATCCTTCTCTAAACATACATTATGATATGAGAAATCAAGTGTTTCGTTCTTACCTTTGTCCAAACGCTGTTGTGGAAGTCCAAGCTTTGTTGATCTGGATGAGCTCCTCCTTTTCTCCAAAACCTGTAATCACCAACAGTCAAACAATTAAATAGCACCTGATTATAACATAAAACAAAGCATATTCAACACATAGACCAAGGAGTACATGAAATAACCCATTAACAACAAGTTATTGAGAAGAATGGACCAATTTGCATTAAAGGTAATCAAAAGGAACCATTACAACCTGAGCCTTGGTGTTGTGCAAGCTCCTTCCAGGGTCCACAAGAGTCTTCCTCTACTTTGACAAAGCTCACCCACTTCCAAATAGAAAAGTAAAGATGACAATCTCTCCTCACAAGCTTCTAAATGGGAGTCCTAATTCCTGCAGCATTTACCCTTAGAAATCTATAGCTTTCAACCTCCCTCCTTCTGGCCCAATGCCTGTATTTATAGTGCTCAAGAGGAAGTTAATCAGGTCCACCATCAATGGGATAGTCCCCTCTTTGGATGGGATCACTCCCTTATTGATGGGATAAGTTCCTCTTTGGTAGGAGTGCATGAACCATCTGGAGGCGCTCAATACATGTCAAACCTGCCCCTTTAGATACAGAGCGTCCTTGGACGCAGACCTTATGAACAATAGGTGCGTACCCGCAGGCAAGGTTTGAGAGAACCTGCGTACCCAGAGATAAACATATTTATAAAGACTTTCTCTCTTTCTTGGAGTTTGACATGAATAGCAGAGGCATAAGACCTGCTTAAGAGGGTAGTATGACTGTTGATAGAGCCATACCAACTATAAATAGCCATGGTGACATTTTTTAGTGTAACAGATTGCCCCCTAAAGTGCGAAGCCTGGAATAGATTAGGGTTTTGTATTTATCTAGGAAGGGTGAAGCGCTTTATCATTTCGAGGATTATCTCGTGGAGAACCTGGTCAGAACCTGCAATTTTCAACACAAAATGTATGTATAAGATTATATCATCACTGAGGTAGGCATTCCCATACTCAGATTAAAACTTTAACTAACTGACTAACTACTCTGATACAGAAATGATTTTGCAGTACATCATAATCATAGACTTTTGTAGACACAGTATGGGCGCAACCATCTGTTTATGGTTAGTCTACTTAGATAATGAATACAAAACTCCTCGCAGCCTGGATGGTAAAGATTCGATCCAGGGTCTTTATTCCTACTTCTCGAATTGGTACGATTCTAGCCATGCGAATAAATGAGTCGATGTCGAACATGGTAGAAACCACTTGATTACCAGTCGATGATGTGAACTGTTAACAAGCGTGAGAGAGACCACCAGTAATGTCAATGGTTCTCAAAGTACCCAGTACAATCCATGAGATGTGAATGAATGAGTTGGTGTCGAACATTTCACGGAATCCTTCGATCGAAAGTCAATGATGTAAACTGACGTCAAAGGCGAGAAACCTGCCATTGATGCATGCAGACTTCAAGGCACTGACGATTTCTAAGTCATCTCTCTAGATAATGTGTTGATGTCGATAGAAAGTGACCCGTTGCAGGCAAGCCCACAACACGAAATCATTGTTCAAGTTGAAGAAATGTAGCTGTAAGGACTGACTCAGGGATGGTCAAATGGATGACAAGTATTTTGCAGATGAAAGTTTTGTTTGCAGACCTCTTGAACACATAACGACACGACAGATGGTTTGGTGCTAAATAACTCAAAGTTAATCCCCGGAACCCGGTTGAAGACTTTCAAAGTGGTTTGATCAACTGTGAGGTAAAGGATTTCCCAACCCAGGTGAATGAAAAGTGTCGTGTCCAAGAGTGGTAATAAAGCTTCTTCTGAGACAAAAGGTAACAAATAGGCTTATTCTTCTCTCTTTTCCCCCACCATTTCTGGCAAGTACCTCTTTATTTTTAACAAGCTTGAGGAGGATAACATATGCTTGATTATAAGCTCACCCTTCGGATGAGTCCAACCTAGTTTTGATTCGAACCCTAGGAAGGAGTGGTTCGTTCCTGTTTGTAATTGAACAGGTCCTTTACTATGAAATGTTTAACGAGCCCAGTATAGGAGAAACTCGGCGTTTTTCAATTTTAGAGAGTCTGAAAAACTTAAGAAGACTCCAAGTTGAACTTTTTCGTAGATTTGTGTCCCTCAAGCCCGAAAAAGTATAAAATAATACCTGGGGGAACCGCTTGATCTTGCGACCAAGGAGTACTTTCATAATTAGTGCCACTAACCTGAAAAGTAAAAAGCGATCAAGGACACGTCGTTTTATTTCTGTATCGAGTTTGAAATGACAAAAACCCGGCAATCTTTTCCTGATTTTACGGTCAGAAAAGAGCTATAAGGGGACCGTCTTTTAGTTCCATTTTAACGAGTGTAAAAGAAACGCTCGGCAATCTTTTCATTTTTTAGGAGTCAGAAAAGGGCTTAAAAGATGACTCTGAGGTTTCACTTTTTCGTAAGTTTTAACGAGTTCGAAAAAGGGATAAAAATGTACTCATGGTTTTCACTTTTTCATAAATTTTAATGAGTTCGAAAAAGGGATAAAAATGTACTCATATGGCCGACTTTCAATTTAATTTATGAGCAGGAAATGACGGAAAGAACTCGGTATTTTCATGAGTTTAACGAGTCTTGAAAATAACTGAAATTGACTCAAGATGGGTTTCATTTTTACAAAAGCTTGAAACAGAGAAAAACTATGCTTCAAAGTAGTTTCATTTTTTCACAAGCTTGAAACAGAGATGAAACTGTGCTTGATGCCCCCTAAGTGTAACTGCTAGAGCGCATGCCCCCCCAGCTTCATTTCATTCAACCAGTTGGATGAAATGAAGGTTGAGTTACGAGATCATTTGAAAGACTCGACCTAAAACTATAAGAAAATTATGCAAAAAACTGAAATAACTAACCTAAATACTTAACATTTATGAGATCTAGTCAATCTCTCGACTCAAGTAGAGGAGGATTTGTTTCATTTTTTAACGAGCTTGACACAGGAAAAGAACTATGCTCGGATTCGGTTTCATGTTTACGCAAGCTTGAAACGAAAAACTATGCTTGTTATAAGTTCGCATGCCCCCAGCATAATGATGCAAAGCGAGGTACATGCCCCCCAGGCTTCATTGCATTCAACCGGGTGGATGGAATGAAGCTTTACTTTCAAGATCTTGGAAAGACTTGTGGGAGTTGTTTCATTTTTTAGCGAGCTTGACACAAGATAAGGAACTATGCTCATAACTACTCTCTACAACCTATCTAACAAAAATCTCTACGCTAAAAACCTTGATTCATTTTTTAACGAGCTTGACACAAGACAAGGAACTATGCTCTAAAAACCTTGATTCATTTTTTAACGAGCTTGACACAAGACAAGGAACTATGCTCTAAAATCCTTGATTCATTTTTTAATGAGCTTGACACAAGACAAGGAACTATGCTCTAAAATCCTTGATTCATTTTTTAATGAGCTTGACACAAGACAAGGAACTATGCTCATGACTACTCTCTACAATCTACCTACTTAACCTACCCTTGTTTCATTTTTTAACGAGCTTGACACAAGACAAGGAACTATGCTCAAAAAGTTCGCATGCCCCCAGCATAATGATGCAAAGCGAGGTACATGCCCCCTAGGCTTCATTGCATTCAACCGGTTGGATGAAATGAAGGTTTACTTTCAATATTTAACTTGAAAAGGGAGTTGTTTCATTTTTAAAGAGGTTGACACAAGAAAAGAACTATCCTCATACCTGATTCATTTTTTAACGAGGTTGACTCAGTAACAGGAACTATCCTCAAAACCCTACTTTCTACAACCTATCTACATATCTTAAAATCTAGCTGATTCATTTTTTAATGAGGTTGACTCAGTAAAAGAACTATCCTCATAACCACTGATTCATTTTTTAACGAGGTTGACACAGTAAAAGGAACTATCCTCATACTCACTGATTCATTTTTTAACGAGGTTGACACAGTAAAAGGAACTTTCCTCACACTTGATTCATTTTTTAACGAGGTTGACTCAGTAACGGGAACTATCCTCAAAACCACATTTTCTACAATTCTACCTACGTAACCTAAAATCTACCTGATTCATTTTTTAATGAGGTTGACTCAGTGAAAGAACTATCCTCATGCGAGCCTGTTTCATTTTTTAACGAGGTTGAGACAGGAACAAACTATCCTCGTACTCACTGATTCGTTTTTTAACGAGGTCGACACAGTAAAAGGAACTTTCCTCGCAACTCCTTGTTTCATTTTTTAATGAGCTTGACACAAGACAAGGAACTATGCTCATGCTTCCAATTTCATTTTTTAACGAGGTTGAGACTAGAAAAAACTATCCTCACACTCCTTGTTTCATTTTTTAACGAGGTTGATACAGGAAAAAACTATCCTCGCAACATCCTATTTCATTTTTTAACGAGGTTGACACAGGAACAAAACTATCCTCGCAACATCCTATTTCATTTTTTAACGAGGTTGACACAGGAACAAAACTATCCTCGCACCATTGATCATGGCTTCCAACTGGAAGAAAGACATGTCAATGGACACACCTTGATCATGGCTTCCAAAAGGTCTTCATCCGAAGGAAGAATAGTTTTTTGGAAGGAACATATGTCAAGGGACTCAAAAGGGATAAGAACATCGCGTTCAAGTAATCCCATAGAGTTTTCCATGTCAATTACCGGATCTAAATCAACAGTGAGAGGCTCACTTACATCGGTAACTGAAAACATGGGACCAGTTGCCACATAATTAACCCGTGGCAGGGTAGATACCACTTGAGAATCAGGAACATTTAGGGCTGTCATATTATTGGTAGTCGAAACAAGACTAGGGAACGAAAGCTGGTCTACAGTCACAATATGTCCATTGTGAGGGAAAGACATCACGCGAAAGAGTGTCGATACGACAGGTTTCATTGCATAAACATAGTCTCGCCCAAGGAGTAAATTGAAATCCAAGGGACCTCGAACTACCATAAGATCAATACAGACAGTTTTACCTTCCAAGGTAATAGAAAACTTAGGAAGGATCCCTAAAGGTTCACTAATGGTTCTGTTAAAAGCTTTCAGATTCTGCGTAATAGGCGCAAGCTGAGGGGAACCCAAAGCTTTCCAAACAGTTGAGGATAAAATACTAACAGAAGCATCTTCATCTACCTGAGTACGATGTATGTCCCTACCACTAGCCTTGACAACGATTTGGAAAGGGATGGAGGAAGGAAGACGAGGTTCTGTCAGTCTATTCCAATCAAAGGAAAAGACCTCAGTGCTTGGAGGGGGTTCCATAGAAACAGGTGAAATGCCCCCCGGCATAGAAGAATCTGATGTAACAAGAAGAACCTGAGCAGTATGAAGTTCACTCTCTAAATGGAAAGTGGGATCGACCGAATGTGAAATTGAATCGACCACTTGATCAACTAATGGATCATCAACCTGAGTGACATGAGTTTCACTCTCCAATGGGAGAGTGTGATCGACTGTACTTGAATTTAGATCAATCACTCCGTCAGTTGACGGTAGGTTGGGAGAAAGTTTACGGTAGCCAGTTGGAAATTCTTGCTGTGGAACAGTAATTTTTTCCAACAATTTTGAGGCTTCATCCATGTGAGGGCGAATGTGAGTTTGATGACTCCCTTTGCATAACTTACAAGGAAACCTAACTTTACCCTTTTTCCCAGGAACCTGACTATCACTGGTTGATGGATCAACAGAAAATTGATGAGATTTTTCTGACCATACTTCCAAGACCTTTGGAATACCAGGACAATTGACAAGGAAGTGGTCACCCTTACAAAGCCTGCAAGGGTATTTGGGTTTACGGTGCATGTCGGAATTTTCCTCAACACAACTAACACTTACAGCCATGGTTGGTTGGTTGACTTCTTTCTTATCTTGCTTCTTCTTCTTCTTCTTCTTCCCTTTCTTCTTCTTCTTAGCCTCCTGGTTACTAGCATCAAGGCTTTTACCAGGCGAAGAGGAAGAAATGGAGGAAGAAAAATTAGGCGAAGAAGGTAAAGGGTCAACAGAAGGTTGGTGATGTTGAGATGGTGAACTCTGTTGAGGTGAAGCATCCGGTTGAGGCGGAACAATTGGAGTACTTTGGGCCAACGAAGTTGAAAATAACCATATCGGTAAACCTATTGTAAATCCAGGTAATGACAAAGTAGCCATATAAGGAGGACCAACATTTCCAAAGTAAGGAAAAGTACTAGGATTCTCATTAGGAGGGGTTCCTAGGTTGGTAAATTCCGGAACACTTGCCATTATATTCAACTTCAATGAATTTTATTAACAATTTATAACTAAAACTAAAATTAACAATTCACAATTCACACTTAACAATTAAAATTCACAATTCACACCTATGGTCTCTAAAAATAAAAACAAACAAATTAACACGCGCTATCAAATCTAGGAGTCAAACCACACACAAACAGTAGCCTTCCGGACCGAAAACACTAGTTGGTGATGAAATCCAACATCGCCGAATTCAGTACAGAAGTGGAGGGTGGAACAGTTACCCCGGCAACCTGCTTAATGAATAGACCGGCACAAGTTCCTCCACTTTAACCGTCTCGAAGTGAAGCGAACCCCCCGGAAAATCCAAGTGAGTATAACCGACGTCTGCTCCAGGTACAGTGGGATCTTCCCTCCACCGTCACCTTGGGTAGAATCCTAAAGATTATGGTCACTAAGGTTACCAACAGCCACAAGTACACCTGGGGGAACAGTCTAAACTCCGACAGCACGCAAGGGCAGAGTAGCAAGCTCAATCCCCTTACCGGCTCCTTGACAGTAATCCAAGTTTTACCGATAAGTGACCCCTGGCTCCTCGACAATGGTTAATCCGAGGTTTACCGTTTGTAATACGTGCGTGTCTGGCGTCTTTCCCAACGAGGGAGGATGGATCCCCTCACTGGTTCAGACACGAGCTCGTGCTTCTCCTTTAAGAGGAGCTTTCCCAGAGTGTAAATGTAACAATTGGATTTGATTCTATCACAAGATCAGCTACTTGTTTGGTTTTACTGTCTTGGAGAGTTAAGTACTCACCTACTCCAAGACACTAGCCTAAGCTATGTTGGTGCTTCAGAGCCCTAGAAATGTAAAAATTACTAGATGAATTTTAATTAAGCGTTGTGTTATTAAGGTTGTTATTACTCAAATGGGTAAATGGATATGAAACCAATGGTGTTATGACCCGACTCAACTGAATGCAATCGAATATGATAATGCAATCCTTTCAATTCGATGAATCCTAACTAGAGTAAGGAGAGAGTTTCCATTCACTTCCAACAATGCAAAAAATTGATCACTAAGAGAAAATATAACAAATTCTGTAATGCACTAATTTCATCAAGAAAAACTAATGCAAATCAATTCCAAACCATTTTTTTTATCTTTATTTTTGTGTAAATTCAAATCAAAGAAAGCTGATCTAAATCTACGATTGATTTTTCAGAATGTAAACTATGCAATGGTAATCTAAGCACAATTCACTTGAAAAGTATGCAAATGTAATCTATGCACATTTTTCATTCATATTCCGAAAATGAGAATTCTAATTATGCAAATGTGATCTATGCAAGAGAATTCTCAAACACAAGACGATTCTAATGTGATCTAAGAACCAATCAAGTGCAAGTCGAGAAAATCGGGTGAGAGTTCCAAAGATCAAAAAATAAAAACACTCAAAGGCGATTAACACTCATACACAATTTAGCCCCCCCCGGCGAATGAGGGGGAAATTTTTTTTGCAAAAACAGAAGCAAAAAGATGCAAAATTGTGAAAGGACTGAGAGAAACCTCCAAGTAATGACCAAAGGAAAATAAATCAAGAATTTCTCAAAAAAGAGACTCAAAACACCCAATTGATGAAAGCTTTGAGCAGGAATGTCAATGAAACAAGCTTAGGTGAAGATTTTGGACAGGAGACTAATGAATCTGGGCAGTAAAAACTAAGAAAAAACAAAATCTAAGAGCAAAAAATGCAAAAAATGGAATTTTCTCAAATTTTGGCAGGGGACGCAGGCAACCCGTTAGCACAGGTGCGGACCCGCTCTGTGCACACAGCAAAAGTGCGTCCAGGGACGCACTGTGCAGCACTCAGAGGGTGCGTCCTTCTGAAAAACTCAAGAAAAACCAAAATAAAACTAATCCTAAGCTAACCCACCCAGAGACAGAATCACAGAGCCAAAACCAGAAAAATAAACCAATTTTCTCAAAGCAAAGTTCACATAAAGGAAAAGACTTTTCTCATCAATGGAATCTATCCCCAGTGGAGTCGCCAATTTGTCACACGGAATCAGTCAAGGGTGCGGACACAACTGGCCTTCCTAGAAGTCTAAGACATTCTAATGACAAACAAAACAAACTGGAGCTATCCTTCTCTAAACATACATTATGATATGAGAAATCAAGTGTTTCGTTCTTACCTTTGTCCAAACGCTGTTGTAGAAGTCCAAGCTTTGTTGATCTGGATGAGCTCCTCCTTTTCTCCAAAACCTGTAATCACCAACAGTCAAACAATTAAATAGCACCTGATTATAACATAAAACAAAGCATATTCAACACATAGACCAAGGAGTACATGAAATAACCCATTAACAACAAGTTATTGAGAAGAATGGACCAATTTGCATTAAAGGTAATCAAAAGGAACCATTACAACCTGAGCCTTGGTGTTGTGCAAGCTCCTTCCAGGGTCCACAAGAGTCTTCCTCTACTTTGACAAAGCTCACCCACTTCCAAATAGAACAAGTAAAGATGACAATCTCTCCTCACAAGCTTCTAAATGGGAGTCCTAATTCCTGCAGCATTTACCCTTAGAAATCTATAGCTTTCAACCTCCCTCCTTCTGGCCCAATGCCTGTATTTATAGTGCTCAAGAGGAAGTTAATCAGGTCCACCATCAATGGGATAGTCCCCTCTTTGGATGGGATCACTCCCTTATTGATGGGATAAGTTCCTCTTTGGTAGGAGTGCATGAACCATCTGGAGGCGCTCAATACACGTCAAACAACCTTCTAGAATGCTCTAGAAATGACCACAAGTAAGTTTTTGAAGATAAAACTTGCACATTTTAACCTTTTCAGAGGGACGCACCTGCCCCTTTATATACAGAGCGTCCTTGGACGCAGACCTTATGAACAATAGGTGTGTACCCGCAGGCAAGGTTTGAGAGAACCTGCGTACCCAGAGATAAACATATTTATAAAGACTTTCTCTCTTTCTTGGAGTTTGACATGAATAGCAGAGGCATAAGACCTGCTTAAGAGGGTAGTATGACTGTTGATAGAGCCATACCAACTGTAAATAGCCATGGTGACATTTTTTAGTGTAACAGCTACTTGGAAGTGCTCGAACCAGGACACAACTGGAAAGGCTGGTAGCCATACATGCACATAATGAATTCGGTTGTGTAAAAGTCAATCTGATCTATCATTCAAACTGAAAAAAATTTCCATGTACACTGCAGTAGGATAGAAGAAACCAAACTCTGTTTGCTGCCCCAACTCTTCAATACATGCTTCCAGCTGCAAACTATCAATGAAAATATCCACGGGCAGCCTTACCTTCTGCTAAAAAGGTCCCCAAAGAATGGGACTCCACAATCCAGATTCTAGGACTGTATTTGGGTCTCCAATTCTGTTAGATCTCCTTCAATTTTGATGGAAAACATCTGCAAAAAATTGAGCTTAAATTCATGGCTGCATTGATAGGATTTCATATAAGAAGAAAGAGATGACTCAAAGTTCTCATCTACCTCATCATCCGTGGACATGTCTTCCCAGTCTCTAAAACATTGAATAGAGGGCACCTCTATTTTGAATTCTTCCTCTTTCTCCATCCATGTTTCAATAAAGATATGTCAAAAATATGCAAAGGACTTAATAGATATGATAGGAAAACCTTCAATCCATTTTTTACATTTGCCTTGAAACGAATCAAAGAACAATCTGATGAAGACAACTTCCTTTTTAACTCTAAGAATGTCCACAAGTGATTTAAAATTTTCTATATATTCTAGAGTCAAAGTCATATTTTCCCCATTGAATTTAGGGCCATTACTCAAAATGTATGCATCCTTTGGTAATTGATTAGGAAAACCAAGAAGATTAGAAAAATCGATACATGAATACCTTGAACAAATAGAAGCAACCTTTGAGTCCTTCATTTAGCCAGTGGAGCCACCATCAATACTTTGAAACTTGGGACTTCGAATAGTGGAGTCGCCAGTTAGATGATTTTAGCCTTCATATGTGTCTGACTGTTGTCCACCATCAACAATCAAATCTGACTTGATACATGTACTGGGGCAATTTGCAGGTTAGATATTCCGTTTATAAGACTAGACCAGAGATTGATTGAAGCATCTTTTATCTACTTTCGCTAATGCAAAGCAAGAGCATTTCGAAGGCTACCTGGCTAACATCAGGATCCCTTTTTAGTCTATAAAACAAAGAACACTAACAAAAAAATAAAATTTTCTTCCCCAGTATGGTCGCCACTATGTTAGAGCCTAGATTTACCTCAGGCTGAGAAGGTAGGATCCAGGGCCAACATCAAACCACTCTTAGCCTGGTAGCTAGCACTACCAGGTCAGGAGAGGGCTTGGTCAATCTCAGCAAATTATGATCGATGAGGGCTTGAAATGACTGATAAAAACACTTATCTTAGGCTAGGTATATGTGTGAAAGAGTTTGATTGAACAAAATGGTGTTTTTGTTGGCTCAGATGGAAAGGTAGATTTTGGGTGCAGGGAATGAGGCTCAGTCTTGCAGAGATCTCAATGGGGAAAGGTAGGCAATTGTTTTTCGCACTTAAAATTGAATGAGATGGAAGGATTAGACAGGTGAGGAGCTGAAGAGGGTAAGAAAACTCATGGATCCTCTCCAAACAGCTGAAAACATCAAAGACTAAAACAAACCTCAAGTAGAGCACTGCAATTTCAATGGATTCTACTTACACTCTTGTTTGATTTAGCTGAGAAGAAATAAAAGAGATAATGGCATACAATCACATAAATAAATTCATAATTACAATGGAAAGCACTATACCAAGACAAATTGCCACATGGATCCCAAAGAGTGCTGCAAATCCTGGTCTCAATTCCTTAGCCAAAATGCTAATATGAGTGTACAATGAAGCTCAAGGCTTTCTCAAAAGTCCAACCTTCTGCCAAATTCCAACCCCTACACTATGAAATTCATAAAATATATAAATTTTCTCATCCTTGTACTAAGGAATTGAGCTCAACCATTTTCTTCAAAATAGAATCAGTTACATTAAACTTGGGCCGAATTTCTGAAAATAGGTGTTGATGATGAACTCGTATCTCCTAAACCATAGCACCTGTTACAAAACGGAAAGAGATCTTTGTAGATAAGGTTATTTTGGAGTAAAACCTCTCTCAAATTTTGGAAATTCATTTCCAGTTGCTCGCAATAAGTTCCAAAAAATCATCTCTAAAACAGAAAATCATTAAAAATTTAAATCTGTGAAAATGAGTTGTAAAGGTCCAGTCACATATCCCAATCCATGACACCTGTGAATAAATGAAAGACATTTTTGTTATATGAATCGTGCTTAACACAAATATCTTTGGGTTTCTCAAAATTACTTTCCATCTGTTGTAAACTAGCCCCGCCCAAAAATGACTAAAACAGTAAAAAATATGAAAATTTTGCTTTGTTTAAATGTAGGCTCCAAATATCACTATATATATTCCACATAGTACTACCTGTGCATAAACGAAAGGTCTATTTTGTTATTTGATATGTGATGAACAAAAACCTCTTTCACTTTTGAAAAATTCCTTACCATTCTTTCAGAAACTGATTTTTTACTAAACTTGTCATTGTACGCAGCAACTGACCTCAAAACATGCATAACCAAGAATCACTCATTCTCTAAAACATTGAATAGAGGGCACCTCTATTTTGAATTCTTCCTCTTTCTCCATCCATGTTTCAAGAAATATACGACAAAAATCTGCAAAGGACTTAATAGATATGATAGGAAAACCTTCAATCCATTTTTTACATTTGCCTTGAAACGAATCAAAGAACAATCTGATGAAGACATCTTCCTTTTTAACTCTAAGAATGTCCACAAATGATTTAAAATTTTCTATATGTTCTAGAGTCAAAGTCAGATCTTCCCAATTGAATTTAGGGCCATTACTCAAAATGTATGCATCCTTTGGTAATTGATTAGGAAACCAAGAAGATTAGAAAAATTGATACATGAATGCCTTGAACAAATAGAAGCAACATTTGAGTCCTTCATTTAGCCAATGGAGCCACCATCAATACTTTGAAACTTGGGACTTCGAATAGTGGAGTCGCCAGTTAGATGATTTTAGCCTTCATATGTGTCTGTCTGTTGTCCACCATCAACAATCAGATCTGACTTGATACATGTACTGGGGCAATTTGCAGGTTAGATATTCCATTTATAAGACTAGACCGGAGATTGACTGAAGCAGCTTTTATCTATTTTCGCTAATGCAAAGCAAGAGCATTTCGAAGGCTACCTTGATAACTTCAGGCTCCATCTGTAGTCTATAAAACAAATAACACTAAAAAACAAATAAACTTTTCTTCCCCAGTATGGTCGCCACTATGTTAGAGCCTAGATTTACCTCAGGCTGGAAAGGTAGGATCCAGGGCCAACATCAAATCACGCTCAGCCTGGTAGCTAACCCTACCAGGTTAGGGCAGGGCTCTCTCCGGGTCAATCTCAGCAAATTATGATCGATGAAGGCTTGAGATAACTGATAGAAATACTGATCTTAGGCTAGGTATATGTGTGAAAGAGTTTGATTGAATAAAATGGTGTTTTTGTTGGCTCAGAAGGAAAGGTAGATTTTGGGTGCAGGGAATGAGGCTCAGTTTTACAGAGATCTCAATGGAGCAAGGTAGGCAATTGTTTTTGGAACTTAAAATTGAATGAGATGGAAGGATTAGACAGGTGAGGAGCTGAAGAGGGCAAGAAAACTCATGGATCCTCTCCAAACAACTGAAAACATCAAAGACTAAAGCAAACCTCAAGTAGAGCACTTCAATTTAAATGGATTTTACTTACACTCTTGTTTGATTTAGCTGAGAAGAAATAAGAGAGATAATGGCATACAATCACATAAATAATTTCACAATTACAAAGGAAAGCACTGTACCAAGACAAATTTCCACATAGATCCCAAAAAGTGCTGCAAATCCTAGTCTCAATTCCTTAGCCAAAATGCTAATATGAATGTACAATGAAGCTCAAGGCTTTCTCAAAAGTCCAACCTTCTACCAAATTCCAACCCCTACATTAAACTTGGGCCGAGTTTCTGAAAATAGGTGTTGAAGATGAACTCGTATCTCCTAAACCATAGCACCTGTTACAAAACGGAAAGAATTTTTTGTAGATAAGGTCATTTTGGAGAAAAAACTCTCTCAAATTTGGGAAATTCGTTTCCAGTTGCTCACAATCTGTTCCATAAAATCATCTCTAAAATAGAAAATCATTAAAAATTTAAATATGTGAAAATGAGCTGTAAAGATCTAGTCACATATCCAAATCCATGACACCTGTGAATAAACTAAAAGAGTGTTTTGTTATATGGCTCTTTCTTAACAAAAACCTCTTTGGGTTTCTCAAAATTACTTTCCATCTATTGTAAAATGGCCCCACCCTAAAATGATTTAAACAATAAAAAATATGAAATTTTTTCTTTGTTTAAATGTAGGCTCCAAATATCATTGTATATCTCCCACATAGTAGCACCTGTGCATAAAATGAAGGAGGTTTTTGTTTTTAGATTTGTGGTGAACAAAAACCTCTTTCACTTTTGAAAAATTCCTTACCATTCTTTCATAAACTAATTTTTTACTAAACTTGTCATTGTGCACAGCAACTGACCTCAAAACATGCATAACCAAGAATCACTCATTCATTTCGATCATATCTTCTAATCTAGAAACCGGTTATGGAAGCGTGATATACCGTTGGAAATATTTTTCCGAGCATCTTCTGATGGAAACACTTGTGACATGTTTTGTGCTGAAAATCATGTGCAAAACATCTAACAAAACCAGACATAGTAAGAGCTCATGTTGATCTCTGGTGACAGGCTGCGAAGACCGGAACTAATATACCACACACTTTGATTGATATTGGGGCTGCCATTAATGTGATAACCAAGGACACCATGCTCAAGCTCAACCTCCAATGGTCATTGAGGAAGACCATAAGAGTTCTGCAACTTGCAGACCATTCCACAGTCACCCCTAAGGGAATTGTGGAGGATGTGATGGTCTCCATTGAATCTTGGGAGTACCCTGCAGATTTCCTAGTTCTCCAGCCTAAGGCTAAGCTTATTGGTTACCCTCTCATCCTTGGGAGGCCATGGTTGGACACAACTGATGCTTACATTAGCTACAGAGCTGGGACTATGACCATCAAGAATGGGCATGTTAGTGCCTAGATTTACCTCAGGTTGAAAAGGTAGGATCCAGGGCCAACATCAAACTACACTCAGCCCAGTAGCTAGCCCTACTAGGGCTTGAGATGACTGATAGAAATATTGATCTTAGGCTAGGTATATATGTGAAAAAGTTTGATTGAATAAAATAATGTTTTTGTTGGCTCAGATGGAAAGGTAGATTTTGGATGCGGGGATTGAGGCTCAGTCTTGCAGAGATCTCAATGGGGCAAGGTAGGAAATTGTTTTTGGCACTTAAAATTGAATGAGATGAAGGGACTAGATAGGTGAGGAGTTGAAGAGGGAAGAAAACTCATTGATCCTCTCCAAACAGCTGAAAACATCAAAGACTAAAGAAAACCTCAAGTAGATCACTGCAATTTCAATGGATTCTACTTACACTCTTGTTTGATTTAGCTAAGAAGAAATAAAAGAGATAATGGCATACAATCACATAAATAAATTCACAATTATAGAGAAAAGCACTATACCAAAACAAAATTCCACAAGGATCCCAAAGAGTGTTGCAAATCCTGGTCTTAATTCCTTAGCCAAAATGTTGATATGAATGTACAATGAAGCTCAAGGCTTTCTCAAAAGTCCAACCATGCTATTGACGGAAAAACAACATAATATAGACAACCATAGCTCATCCTTGCCTCTAGGGGTCGAGCTCACATGTTTAGGAGCTGTTTCAACTAATTTTAAACTAAGAACTATAAATTAGGCAATAGAACAACATGCCTCTAGAAACAAGGGAACTGATTCATTCAGTTTCAAACAATTTTTAAATTGATGAATCTACCTCTACAAGTGAACATTTGACATATTTACATCATGATCCATAAATGTACATTAAATTACATCATAAATTTTCCATTAGGAAAGTGAAAAAGTCAAACTGGCCAAGGCTGGGCGAGAAACAGAGCAATACTTGGTCGAACTGGCAATTTTTCTCTATGCGCCGCGCGTGATTCTCTATGCGTAGCGCTTGTTTGGACCCACTTTTAGAGGCATTCTCGGTGTCCAAATGACCTCCAAGTGTTCTTGTTGGAAAGGTCTGCATGTCTACTTTCCAACCCAAGTGGAACTTTTCAATTTGGCCTCCATTTGCCCCCCCAAAAGTCAGTTCTTCCAACATTGCTTCCTGTGTATCAAAATAGGGGCAGTGAGGTCATTTTTTGAGTGTTTTTTACCTTTTTGAGGGCTCAAAAACTGTCCAAATTTCTTGGCCATTGGTAGGAAAGCATATTTTTTCATGCCAATCCAAAAATGCTAATTTTTTGTGCTTTGGAGGCTCCTAGCAAAAGCGAGCACCATGTGGTG
This sequence comes from Pinus tabuliformis, assembly GCA_031772625.1. Taxonomy (NCBI): domain Eukaryota; kingdom Viridiplantae; phylum Streptophyta; class Pinopsida; order Pinales; family Pinaceae; genus Pinus; species Pinus tabuliformis. The sequence goes on from CM062816.1 coordinate 81,350,434, forward strand.
TGGCGCATAGGGCAGAAAATTCTATTGTTTGTGCCAAAAATTTCCAAAATACAAAATGTGCTCCAAATTTTTTGAAATTTGGGCTGAGTCTTCTCCATAAAACATTGTGTTGGGCCAAGGAAGCCTCTGCCAATATCTGAAGTCCTTCATGCTCTTTTTGCCTCCTTGATGCTCTCTTTGGCTTTGCCTTTAAACTCCAGATTCTCGCTTGGCACACCAAGTTCCTTGACAAGTAATGATATGATAGGTTTCTAAGCATATTCTTCTCATTGATGGCCTTTTCTAACTTCCTCTCCAAGTGGATATTGGCTCTTTCAAGCCATGACTCCCTATCGGCATTAATCTCCTGCTCAAGTGAAGTGAACTCCACTCTCCTCCTTTGGACAGCTTGGCGATTCTCCCGAATGTTTTGCAACTCCATAATCACCTGCTGGTCCTCTAGCTATTTATTCCTTTGCTCCAAGTACTGTATCGTCCATTGGGCTCTATCCAAATTGATAGACAAGGCATCAATGTCTGCCTGCTGCTCGTGAATGATTTCACTATGATTTGTGCTTTGCGGGCCCATATTAGTATCATCACCCTCAATGAGAATGAAATCAGTCTCCCGCTCACCTGATGGTCCTTCCTCCTGTAGTGGCCTCTTGCCTTTGTCCTGAACCTGTTGTGCTAATGACGGAAGTGAGGCCCCTTCCACCCTGGGTGGAGATAAAACTTGCTTTGCTACTACAAACAACCGTCTAGTACCCTTCTGATAGGTGATAAACACCGGCATGCTAGCGGTCTGTGTCTCATGACCCTCATGCTGATAAGAAGGTTCACCTGTCTCATGCAAAGCCTCTGAAGGTCCCTGAGGAGCTCTAAAAAAATCACGAGATTAAGTCCTCCCAAGTGGTTCCCTGTAAGCCAAACTGATGAATGACCACAATTTTAATGAGAGCAAAATGGTAAATACTGTTGAACTGCTGTTGAGGAGTCTTGTGCTGCACTAGGGTGGTCATCTTCTCTATGTTTCGGCACATGAAGTAAGGGATTTTCATCATCCTTACCCTGGTAAAATGCATCAGTAGCCTAATATGATAAGCATACAAACGTGAAAACGGCCTTCACAGCTGAAATACCTCATGATCAATTTCATCAAAGGAGCATAAGCATCTTGAAGGTACTGGAAAGGAAATGCTCTGCCGAGTTGTCTCAAATAGCCCGGTTTGATGTATGGTTCATAATGTTGCGGGTCAATTTGTTGCCTCTTGTTCCATTGCTCTCCAATGTTGGGAATATCGATTTCTAGTGAAATGGATTTTGGTGTTAATGTAAAGGTGACACCAGCTAGAGTGGCTTGACCATCATGTAAATGCAACACAAACAAGCGAGCCAAATCATGATGAAACTGAATGCTAGCAACCTTCTCACAAAATTCATAGCAGGACTGGTGTTGGAAACAAGAGATGGCAAGAGGGCAGGCCTATAATTCAGCAAGAGTGGTTGGTTCTTCTCTAATATGTTTGCCACCTCTATGAGGCCTCCTAGGTGCATGTACATCTGTAGGTGAGTCACTGTGGATCTCCTCTTCATAATCATAAGAAGGATGAGATGCCATGTCTGCTAGTGATTGAACTGTTTTAGAGCTGTCTTGATGAGAAATAGGTGAGTTGTGATGTGTTTGATTGTTGCCACCAAGGGAAACAATGATATGAGGGAGGGGAAACAATAAGGTATTTAGGGACTGTTGGGACAAGTTTAATTAGGGAAATAAGGGATTATGGAATGATTTGGGAGTTTTTGTATAGGACTAGGGTTTGGGAGTTTTTGGACTTTGGGAAAGAGGATTTGGGATATGGAATTAGTGAATATAAGGGTTTGTGACTTTAGGGAATAGGGAAATAAAGGGAATAATGGGGCAAGGGAATGTGAGGTGGGAGGAATAACTTGGTAGCCAAATAGTGAATACAAAACCCTAGCACTGTTTTCCTTGGTAGGGTTTGATTTTTTTAATTTTTTATATCCAACACCATAAGACAACCACCATCAACAAGCACTAACCTTGGATGAAAAGCAATGATGGAAGCCCAACTTACTTGTACAAGTGATGATCCATGAGATTAGGGCAATTTGATGTTAGTTTTTGGAGTTTTCGGCTTGCGGCTGTATGTGCCGCACCTGCTGAGTGCGTCGTGCCCGTGTTAATTTGCACTAGAGGTCGCGGTTCTATGCACCGCGCCGTCTATGTGCGTCGTGCCACCTTCCCAGTGCGTTGCGCCCCTGTTTGTGCCAAATTTTTCACCAATTCCTCTTACATGCTCACCAATACGACTTTGCCTTGCTTCCACTTTGTCTTGGAGTGCAAATGAATGTTTCAAATGAAGAAATAACTTATATATGGAGCATTTAAATTTTTGGCTCATAAAACCCATTGTTGCAATGTTTTGAAAATGACTTTGTTTCTGACTCTGTTTTTGGACTTTTTTGCACTTTATTAAAACTTGTGATGGAATGAATGACTTGTGCTTTGTTTGTTTTGTTGGTAGTTGGAGCTACTGGAGCAAGGAAAGAGACCAAGGTTATAGATGGAGTGATTCACATATGAATAAAATCAAATTACATAAATTTGTACCATAAAAGAAAAAATACTCTGTTTTCCCTCAAAACAAAGTTTTGAGGAAAGACACATTTCTGAGCACTAGATGATTAAATTTATTGATGTTGGAACCTCCTCATGGCCTGCTGGTTGTTATTGGACACTTTGAAACACTTTTATGATGAAACCCTAATGAAACCCTAGACCTAATGACAATAAAACCCTAGTAGAGACTTCTGCAATTCTTTAAGACAAGAGATGACTGTATATGCTTTGAAATGAACAAACATGAGCCAACAGGTAGATAACATGAGGGAAACTGTAGGAAAGCCACTATTGTCAGATGATCCATGCGCCTAATGGAATGCAGCTAACTGGGTGAGACACCTAAGATGCAATGCATCAAGAGGATTTGATCTTTGACGGAGGGATGAAGATACCGACACTAACAGGGCATATGTCCAAACAGTTAGTCCTATACCCTCCTACTCAACCTACCCTAGAGCATGATTTACCTTTGTGGTTGGAGAGGAGGAAGAATATGAGGTTTATTCTGCCCAACTTTATGCTTTGGAAGTAATCATAGGAGGAGGACAACAAGATGAGGATGACTTAATTGAACACCTGCTCCAAAGTCCTCCTAGTTCACTACCATTAGAAGAATAAGTAAGGGAAACCTAAAAAAATCATCCAATTGACTTAGGCTTGGCCAGTTCCAACCCACTCCGTGTCAAAACCATAGAATTTGGTCCAGAGAAAACTTTGAAAATTAATCCAACTCTTTCTGCTTTAGAATAGGAAAATCTATGCAACATGTTGAGAGAGAACATAGAAGCCTTTGCTTGGGGTTATAAGGAAATGAAGGGAGTACACCCCTCAGTGTGTACTGATGACATATACACCAAAGAAGGTTGCAACCTAGTCAAGAAACCACAAAGGAGGATGAATCCAGCTCTTAAAGACATAGTCAAAGAAGAACTACAAAAATTGCTAGATGCAGGATTCGTTTACCCTATCTGAGACAGTGAGTGTGTCTCTCCTTTAGTGTTAGTTCCCAAGAAAAATGGCAAGTGGAGGATTTGTGTTGATTATAGGGAGTTGAAAAAAGCCACAAAGAAGGATCATTTTCCCCTACCCTTCATTGACCAAGTGCTAGATGGCCTAGCACGGAAAAAATGTTTTTTCTTTCCTAGATGGATTCAGTGGGTACAACCAAATCCAAATCTGCCTAGAAGATCAGGATAAGACCACATTCACCTATCCTTGGGGTACTTTTTCCTATAACGTCCTTCCTTTTGGCCTATATGATGCTCCTGCCACCTTCCAGAGAGTAGTCTTGAGTATTTTTGTTGAATTAGTACATGATGTTGTGGAAATCTATATGGATGATTTTACACCTTATGGTTGTGATTTCCAAGAAGCCCTGACTAACCTATCAAAGTATTGCACAAATGCATTGAAATGAACCTATCTATTAGTCCAGAAAAATGTGAATCCTTAATGACTGAAGGGACTGTGCTACGTCGTTCAATATCTTAGCAAGTACTATAGATGGATCCAAACAAAATAGCAATCATCCAAAGGGTCCCACCTCCGCAAAAGCCGAGAGATGTCAAGATTTTCTTAGGGTTAGCTGGATACTACCGAAGGTTCATAAAGGACTTCAACAAGTTGGCCTCTCCTTTGTTTGTGTTGTTGGCCAAAGATTCTGAGTTTATATGGTCAAAGAGCTGTCAAAAGGCCTTAAACATTCTAAAGGGTAAGTTAACCACTGCACCAATCCTTAGAGGCCCAAACTGGGCCCTCCCTTTTCATATTCATGTTGATGTCTCACACAAAGCCATAGGAGCAACCTTAGGTTAGGAAGAGGAGAAACTTCCCTATGCCATCTATTTTATTAGTAAGAACCTGTCAAAGGCTGAGCTAAAATATACTGTGACCAAAAAGGAACTCCTAGTTGTTGTGCATTCATTAAACAAATTTAGGAATTACATTACAGGCTATCAAACATTTGTGCATATTGATCATGCTGCAATCAAATATTTTAATGAACAATCCAAATGTGAATGCTAGAATTATAAGATGGTTGATTTTATTACAAAAGTTTGATCTAACTATTGTTGATAAGCCTGGTAAGGAAAATGTTGTTGTTGACTTTCTAACTAGGATGAATCTGCCTACAGATGAAGAAGGAATGGTGGTTTTCCAGTTACGAGATGAGAATTTGTTTTCTATTTCAGTTCTCTCCCCATGGTTTGCTGATATAGCAAACTATTTGGTATCAACACAGTTTCCTCCAAAATTTCCCTCCAAAGAAAAGAACAAGATAGTCAGGAAGAGTGCCCCCTTCACTTGGATTGGGGGCAGTCTGTTCAAACTTGGCCTAGATCGAATCTTGAGAAGGTGTGTAAGGGAAGAGGAAGTCTTTGACATCCTTCAGACCTATCATGATGGGCCTTGTGGAGGTCACTTTGCAGCAAAGAGGACAACATTCAAAGTGTTGCAAGCAGGTTATTATTGGCCTACTCTTCATCAGGATGTGAAAAAGTACATTAGTCAGTGTGATTAGTGCTAGAGGATGGGAAAGCTTACTCCAAGAGATGAAATGCCCCTACAACCTCAAGTGACTTTCGAGCCATTTGACAAGTGGGGCATGGAATTCATTGGGCCTATCAACCCTCATTCAAAGCAAAAACAACACATCATTGTGTGCACTAGTTATTTGACTAAGTGGGCCAAAACCAAGGCAATTAAGGCAGCAACAGAAGAGAAGGTTGCTGAGTTCCTAAGGGAGAATATATTCTACAAATTTGGGTACCCTAGAGAGCTAATCATAGACCAAGGCAGCTAGTTTACCTCCACCATGATTGAAAAAATGCTTAGCCATCACAAAATCAAGCATAGGACCTCCACTCCTTATCATTCACAAACTAATGGGCAAGTGGAGGTGACCAACAGGGCACTAGAGAACATATTAACTAAGGTAGTGAGCAACGACATGAAGGATTGGGCATAGAGACTAGTTGGGGCCACCTGGGCCTTTAATACAACATGGAAGATCACCACTGGATTTGCACCCTATGAACTGGTCTATGGGAAAAAGGCTTTGCTATCCATTGAGTTCAAATATAACACATTGAGGATGGAAACCCAACTAGATTTGGGTCTCAGTCATGCACAACAAGAAATATTGTTCCATTTGAATGGCTTGGATGAATTCAGAATGCAGGCCATCCTACATACATAGATAGTTCAGCTTCAGAGGAATACCTGGCATGAAAAACATATTAAGGAGAAGCAATTTCAAGAGGGAGACTGGGCATTTTTATATGACTATAGGTATAAATACTTCAAGGGAAATCTAAGGACAAGATGGCTCAAACCTTATGTGGTGGAAAGATGCCATGATAATGGTTTAGTGCAAATCAGAACTATAGATGAAGAATCCATTCCATTGCTTTTTAATGGACACCGATTGAAAATATACAAGAGACCTTTATCAAAACAAGAGTTCATTGACAATATCAATAAGACAGTGATGATGGTGGATAAATTTCTAGCTCCTCCCTCATCAGGGCATTGAAAAAGAGAAAAAAATAAGGATTCAAGTGAAAACCTCCATGAGGTGCCTGAGTCCCATCTTTGGGTTGAAAACCTCATGAGACGGCCCAAGGATGAGAAAAAATGAAAAAGAATAAGAAGATACTTGGGTGAAAACCTTCTTGAGGCACCCAGGGTAGATATCTAGCGTGAAAACCTCTCTGAGACAACTAGGTGTTTATATATAATAATAATAATAAAAGAAAAAAAAACATAGTTTTTATTTGCAGGTGGGTGAGAAAGACAACTAAGGAGCAAAGAGAAGATCCAAAGGGAACCCTACCTCACATATATTCATCTCCTCCACTCCTTACCGTGCATCCCTCCATCAATTCCATTATTTTTCACTTCATTTCTTCAATTAGGTGAAGATTGTGTTTTCTATAGGATCCCCTGAATGGTAGATTGGTTAGGTCTCCAAAATTCATACTAGACATGATCTTACCAATCACCTCAACCATTACCATCATTCCTACATCCACACACAGTCCTACCCCCTCTGTCCATTCATTGCAGCATCCTCACAACCCCAGCCAGCAACAGGACATCCTGTGGGAAATCCTGTGATAGCCTATCCCACAGAATCTCAATCATTAGCTATAGGTCTTCACTAGGATGATCCAAGAGCTCCAAAATAGCAGTAGAAACATCAGATCTTTAATCACAAACACCTGCAACAGGTAATAAACTATCAGCAGAAAACAAAGGAGGAAAAAGAATGACCATCAAAAACACCTCTGATCTTTGACAACTGCAATATGGCATCAAGACCATAGGTAAGTATCCCACTCACTCACTCATATGCATCATTTGATCAAAAGTTGTAAAGTTTAAGAGGTAGTTGGTTTATAAGTGAAAAGGTGGCAAAAAGGAAATTCTTTTTAGAAGGTGAAGAACCCACAAAGGATAAAAATGGAGTAAGGAGGGATAGTCTGCCATACCCATGGAGTGAGGTACGCTACCAACTCATAAAATATATCTCATATGAGGGTAGATAGAGTGTTGTTTATCGCTACCATTTTAGGATGCTTGAAGCACTAAGATTTGGGGTAGAAACACCAGTTCACCAAAGACTCAACATATGCTATTTCTTGATGCAATCACTCATATACTCTAATAGAAAAGTAAAGGAAGGGAATTCCCAACAGTTGGATCACCATTGGTTGATTAGGATCCTCATTAAGGATGCCCTCCAAAACCTTAGGATCCCTATAAAATGGTCAGTCTTCAGAGACTTACCTATAGAGGATGACATCAAAACCCTCATCTATGATGTTAGTCCTTCTGTCAGTGAGCAGGAAGAAAAACAAGAAGAAGAAGATACAAAGCTAGATGGGGATGAGATGTATGAAGAAGAAACTAATATAGAGGATGATGCTGAAACAAAAGAGGAAGAAGGCATTGAAATAGAGGAGAAATAACAACAAGAGGAAGAAGATAAGAAAAATAGTGAGGAAGAAGGCATTAAAACAAAAGGGGAAGAACAGGAAAAACAACTGGCATGTATGGCCAACCTCTCCTTGGAGGCCATCTAATGTAGGATGCCAGCTAAATTTTATGCTCCTTACCTCAGAGAACAATGGCTGCAATTTCAGATTAAAACACTAGCACGGAGGGGCACCATGCCATTTCAGAACTACAGGTAGTTTATTGATCTTTGTGACCAAAGTGCACTAGAGGATAGGGCCAAAATGGTTGAGTTGTACTTGCACATATGGCCCTCACACACATGACTATTTGGGATCCTAATGCAGATCTCAGAGATCTACAATTAATAGCTTTGGTATTATCAATGAACCATGAGAAGTCAAGGGCTACAGAGACGAAAAGAATATTGGCCAGAGAGCAAAATGAACCTCTTTTCATCAGAGATGAACAATCAAATCCCATGGTCCTAATCAACACCCATAATATAATTGCAAATGATCCTCAGCTGTCCCCTAGATATCTTTCTACCCAAGAGCAAACGATTCCAGATTTTGAGGATATTAGGCTGCTAAGAGATGATAATATACATGCCTGCTAAAGGGGATGGAACACACTGCCACACAGCTTGAAGATCAGAGAATATCACTTCCTTCAAAGGTTAAGAGAGGCACTCAACATGACACCTATGTATAAGCAATCAATGCAAAGGTTGAAGGTAAATTGGATAGGCCTAAAACTTAGTCCACCACTACTCCTAGGGATGCTAGAAGGGAGAAAAGAAGAAGTAGAAAGGAAAGCAAGCTTCTATAAACAAGAAGAAGAGATGACATCAGAAGCATGGGATGTCAGAGAGGCTACCAAAGCCATGAATGACATGGAAATTGACTAAGTTGCTCAGAGAATGAGCAACACTTTCAGTAGGGGGTGATGATGAGCCTCATCATTGGGTAAGTATATGGGCCTTAATTGGCCTTAATTCACCTCCTAGCTTAATCAAACCAACTATTCTCACAACTTATTGCATACTTTTGATTATATTTTACTTATGAGATGAGTTAGAGTTGGATATTTTGCTTTGTGGTCTAATGGCATGTAATGCAGGAATAAAGGATAAAAACAAGGAAAAATGCAGGAATAAAGGATAAAAGCAAGGAATTGTGGCAAAGACCTTGGTAAAGACTCGAATGGGATAAAGGAGATTAAATTATAGGAGGTAAATCCTCCTCATTTACTACCCCTCCATTCGAAAATTCCTCCATCAGCTCAGAGTTCAAACAACCAAATCATGGGACCAGAAGACAATTGAGCAAGTGAAAAGGACAAAAAATAGTTTATTTTGAGTTGGGAGCTAAGCCTCCCTAATTGGAAGGAAGTCATTAGAGACTTCAAATGTATAAGTAGAGAGGCTTAAGACCTCAGTAGGATTCAGACTTTTATTGTAAAAACTCTACTTTATTTCTAAGCTGCAAGACTTGTGACAATTTTTTCTATAATCTATGGTTTTCATAATGAGATAGAGTTTTGTTTTAAGCCAGCTCTAAGTTAACTTAGAGGGCTAAAGCTCTTGGGTTAGGGCCCGACACGAGCAACCAAAGCTCCTCTTTATTGTACCGTTATGCTAGCATAGACTCCTATTTTCTGTTCATTTTCTTAAGTAGCATAGATTCATGTTTTTCTGTTTTATTTGCTTAAATAGCTTCATTTCATTACAACAGTATAACAGAGATTATTCATGGTTTTTCTGTTCATTTTCTTCAGTGGTTGCATTTACTATAGTTTACTTCCATTTGTGCCTTCTTTCAGTTTACAGATTAGTTAGGAGAGAAGATCACCATAAGGTTGTGCACAGGTGTCTCGACCTCATCTCCTCCCTCTGAGACCATGACTTGAGGAAGAGACCCTTCAACAACCCCAAAAACACAGGTTTTTGGTTCTTGCATGAGCTATGCAGTTTGTTGTTCGATGCAATTATTTGTTCACCCTCACTGGTTTTTTTGTCATGTTCCTTTGAAACCTCCTTCAGTACGTTCTTCATGCATCACTTCCTCGCCGTCTGATCCACAAAAAACCTTCACAATCACCATCTGATTAATTATTTTCTCCAACTGTTGCCTCGCGTGGAGTCTTTTACTTACTTTATGCGCTTTAATCTCCACCGTCGATCTGTCTCTTGATCTGATGGCTATCATGTCATCTCAACACTTTATGTTCTTTAATCCCCCAACATCGATCTACCTCTCCTGATTCGACAACTATCGCGTCACCCAATCACCCACTAGCTTGGTCGATCTCCACCGTTGATCAGCCTCGCCTGATCCAATGGCTATCGTGCAATCTTGCGTGGATTATTGCACAGCCATTATCCGCCCGAGAGCATGTGAGAAAAGTAGTTTTCTCATGCTACGTGTCACACAGTAAGGCTAATCACAGAATTCAGAATTCCACTTACGGCCTTGAGGGTGCGCGAGAAACTACTTACGGCCTTAGAAACCCGCTCCATCATTTCCACACGTTTCTTTTCCCCGTGATACGATCTCCGCTGTCCATCCTCCGGTTAATCATGTCCGTCCATCTCTTGACTTAATCCATGCGATAAGATCTCAGCCGTTCATCGCTTCGTTACCCTGTCCGTCCATCTCTTGACTTAACTTCCGCGATAAGACCTCAGTCATTCATCCTGTGCATTCACCCTATTCATCCACCTAGTCAATTAAGCCTTCGCGATAAGATCTATGTTGTTCATCTGCTTCAATACCTTGTCTGCCCATCTCTTCACTTAATCTCTCGCGATATGTTATCTACCGTTCATCTGCTTCGTTACCTTGTCCACCCATCTCTTCACTTAATCCCTCAAGATACGATCTCTGCCGTTCATCTACTTCGTTACCCTGTCCGCCCATCTCTTACCTTAATTCTTTGTGATAATATATTCGTTGTTCATCTGCTTCGTTAACTCGGTTCATCCATTTATTCACTTAAGCCCCAACGATAAGATCTCCACTGTCCATCTTCCGCTCATTGATCGATCCAACGGTCCCTATGCGCCACTACGTCCTTACATCCTCGTTTCATTGATTTCGACCTCTGATTGCTCTTCCACTTGAAAACCGATTTAGCTTAAGTTTCTTTGCTTACACCTTAGTATATTTTAATGCTCTTTATCTTCTGCAACTTTGATAGCAGCATTAGGTTAGTGAATTTTTTAGAAATTCTGCTTAGCATCGCTATTTTATTGGTTAATTAGGTTATGGTGTGGTTTAGAATTAAATGTTGTTTTCTTCATCGCTGTAGTAGAGTAGCTCTCTCTTAGAAAAGGTTTTCTCTTATTCCATCAAATAATTGAGCTTCTTCTAACCCTATAGAAGTCTGGCTTGGAACCCCTAGGGTCTCTTGCCAGATAAACAGTGACAACAGGCAGGACCTTCACTTCTAGTTGTGAATATAATACTGTCACCTCCAAGTTTGTATGAACCCCAAGTTGATAAATAAAGCTAGTAGCCCTGAGAGTTGCAGCATTCTTGTTGCAATACCTAGGTTCATCAAAAATCACATACAGAATAGTCCATATATCAATGCATAAGTAAAACTACATACACTGCTAAAGTACCCAGAATAGTCGAACTACAATAACAGCATATGCATGAAACGTGCTAGCTCTATTAAATTATATAAAGTGAAAGTTCCATCCATACATACAACCATGACATCCAATAGGCCCAATAGTGGAATGATACAGTCAACACCGCCTACTCCTTCAAAGAAATATGCTCACTCTGCGCTGTGGGGAAGCCAAGGCTCGTCACAATACTCTCTGGGCCCTCTCTAAGAAATGCCTAGCGAAATCTTGGCTCCCAAAAACCTGTTTTATGAGTTATGAGGTTCTATTTATAACAAAGGGTGGGGTGACCCTTAACATCCCCCTTTATGACTCTTGGACTACCCTCATCACTCTTTATATTACATATGACTGTTTGTATTCCACTAATGACACTTGGAATTTCACTTTACATCATGTTTACAAAAATGATACTTTTTCCACATATACCCATGTGGGACAAAGTCGGCTTGAGTCAGCTAGATAAGAAAATGCTAAGACTCAGACGACTGTGGAAAGACCACCTCATAAACCTTCTCTCTGTGATCCTCAGTGATGAAATGATGCCATGCTTGATAATGCGCAATGGTGTCCGTGCACTCTTTGATGATGTTCTTCTGGAAACGAACTCTTGCCTCCATTTCTTTTGGGTATATTGATTTGGAACCTTGGTCCAACTCAGCTTGTAACATGCGTAGCTTAGTCCCGAGAAAGGTCGGATCGACGATGTACATCCTAATGTTATCTGCATTGACTTGTAAATATGCGTTGGTGGCGTGAGCATCAACTGATCAAAGTACGCATCGAACTGCACACTGAATTGGTTCTTCTCTTTGGCCTCAGTGAGCCTACCAATTGACGGGGTGCCATACTTTCTCACCACGACATCCAAACTCTTGTACAACTATGCATACAAAGCCTCAATACTAGTGATAAGCGGTGAGAGTTCCTCATAGTTTTGGATTTGACTCCGAATGCATGCTTTGTCCAACTCCACCTTCAAATTCATCATCTTGTGCAAGTGAAGCGGGGCTCCCTTGTACCTTATTGTCCATGTTTGTACATGATATAGGTGGATATTGGTGGCTCCCACCTATTCCACTTGGGCCCCCACCATTGTTTCTTTCATTTTTTTTAGTTTCCTTAATTGTAGCACAATTTTGTATTTTTGACAGTTTTTCGGGTCCTAAACTTTCGAAGCTGTTCTCAGGCCCTAAACGACATTTTTTGGGAAAACCACTGGTGGGAAAATATAATTTTTTAACTTAATATTCATTGTCAACAATTAGTCCTCAAATGGATCTTTCTAACAAGGTATTGTGTGCGTCAAATAGAGATCGTATGCCAAAGTTATGACCCCGGGAAGTTGGTGTACTAACTTACCCCAACGGGGCCCATAATTTGGTGTTTCACCTCCTAAGGTTAGGTTTTTGGATGTTTATGGTTTTCCATTGTTTCTCAATAATAAATAAGCCTTCAAGCCTCATTGTAACACAGTTTAGAGGCACGCAGTCACCGCATCTCTTCTCATAGATAAGCTACCATCGCCCAAGCTAGTTTATTTCCATTATGTATGTAAACATATCTTAGTTCTTTGATATTAATGAATTGAATTTTTATTTCCATTGCATCTTCATGTGTATGGTTATATTTGTAATTTTTTGCATCCCTGTTTAAATTCGGATCAGTGGTATCAGAGCGGTCTGTTATTTCTTAATCCTTCTTTGCATGTCCCCAATGAGGTAAGGGTATAAGGATTTAAGGCTCGATTTGGTTGAGCCTTTGCAAGAGCAACCTCAAAAACCACGACGACTGCCCATGGGGGGAGAAAATAAAGACGAGGGAGCAGGAGATCCGATCAAAATATTGCTTGAGGAGGCCCTCAAGAAACAAAAGAACGCAATGATGGATAAATTTTCACAGATCCTTCAATGGTTGCCCACCGGCAATGCATCCACATCCAACAACCACTCTGAAGGAACCACTCCTTTTAAGATAAAAGTAAAATTTGACATTCCCATACTTGAGGGCCAAATATATGTAGACGTCGTAGATAAATGGTTAAATCTGCTAGAAGGATATTTTCCTGTTCGTGATTTTTCCAGCCGGGAAAAGATTACTTTTTCTCTTCTCAAATCCACCCCCCACGTCAAAGACTGGTGGGAAATCTGTTGTCCTTTGAGATAACCTAGGGTCAATTAGTTATGCCAAAGAATCTATAATGTTTTGTTGTTTTAAATGATAGGATGACCGGTGAACTATTTATAAACAAGTGCTTTAAACTTAGACAATTTTTTGATAAAATGAAAGGTTTTTCTTTAACTGCACATGGTTATTTTAATTTTAGTGGGATAGATAAGTGGAATATGGGGAAGTATAATTGATTTACTATTCAAACTGAGTATTTAATCATTTATAAGCAGAAATTGAGAAAACATTGTTTCCTTAATCAACAAAATATAAACAGACTATCACAGAGATCTAGTGCAATTTATGCTCAAAGAAGAATTTACAATAACAAATAGTTTTATAAATTTATCTCTTATTTAAATTACAACTTCACAGAGGATTCAAAATGAGACTGAAACTCAATTAAATTTTAAATCAAATAGTTGCAAAAGACGTGATTTATATGGAGAAGACATAATCAATAAACAAGATGAAATACAACTCATTGAGATACATACCATATGAGGCAAATCCATAATATTTTATTATCTCAAAAATGCTCTAGCTTAGTACAAATTTTCTTAATAACTTGTTCAAGGGTTCAACCCTAAATACTTCGATAGAATGAAGTATTTAAACAAAATTTACAAAAATATTACAATTAATGCCTGAATGACACGACATCCTATTATTATCTTTGAACTAACAGAAAAGGAAATAATGCGATCAAGAGGAATGAATCTGGTGAAGTGATCTAGACATTTGGCCTTGCTTTGGAGGATAACAATTGTTGAGTGGCAACTATTCGAATGCTGCGTTGGTGAAGCTGACCTGTTTTTTCCTAATCCTGGAATTCACACAATTTATCCCATCGCTTTTCATTTGGAATAAAAATCTTTGTTACCTAATGGTAGATCTCATCTACCTTAGTATACCGAGCAAAAGTTGGTTTTACTGCAAAAATGTGTTTTATCTCATGTTGGATAAAACTTATGTTGCTGATAGCTTCATAGAAAGCTCTCCCTGTCATATAACCTTTGATGTTGTAAGACTTAGTTGTATCCTTGGAAATGTCTTGAAGCTTCTTCTTGTAATCTTCCCTGGTCATCAATTTTTCATTAATCACAAATAAAGAAGGAAGAACTTTCTTTTTTAATGCATCTATTCTAGTGAAAAACCTGTTAACTGCTACCTCTGAAGTGTTACATTTCTTTGTCAGATGTATAACCAAGTTCTTCTTTGCTAGATCTTTCTTTACGTTGAGGATGGTTTATGTTCTATCATCTACTCCTAGATCATCCAGCTCATATCTATTTTTGGAATTGAGGAACTTTATGATGCTGCTGGCTGTAGCAGGCATTTCTCCCAATTTAGAATTGATGGTGGCAATGATTTGCTTAGCTTTCTCCATCAATTCCTTCTGCTCAAATATAATCTGGATACATGGCCAGATTTCATCTATTTCTTCAATGATATTGTTCCATATGATTTCCTTAACATGGGTTAGTGTGTAGCCGATAGAGGACTCATCTACTGACTTCTTCCATGCATCTATCTGATTTTGAGCTCTTTGTAGCTCTGTTGCATCAAAAGTCTCAGTCTTTGTATGATATTCCTGAAGAAGTTTGACTTGAGCTTGCAACTTGTTGATCTCTTGGGTCTGGAGAGACATGTTTTGTACAACATTTCCTAACTGATCTACAACATCCCTGTATTTGTTACAAAAGACACGGATGTAGGAATAGTTGTGATAGGGAGTGTTTCCAAAGGGGAAACAATCATTTTGACAGTTTTCTCCTTTTCTTTAATGATATTTTCCATCTTTGTCTCCATTTTCTTCAACTGTGCACTCCGCTCCATGATGAGCTTCATCATATTTGCCTTTTGTGTCTCTGTTTCCTTAATATCCTTGGATAGAGATATTCTGTAGCTGGCAATTTTAACTGCTTCCTTAATGTTGCTATATCTAAATTCGTTTTCTTTACAAGCTCTTTTGCAGCATTGATGTTGGCAGGGTAAAGCCACACTTTGATCACCAAGTCCTCCAAAGTTTTAATCCTGATGTTTTTGGCAAGTGCAGAGACTTTCTCCATCTTCAGTTGTGATTGGACATTTGCTAATGTAACCTGCAGTTTAGACAAACTCATAGCAGTGCTGGCGACAGTGGAAAAGACCATTTCCCTAGTCTACTTGTGCATCTCCATTTGGTCAATGGGATGTATATATTTTACATCAAACTCAAAGGCGATCTTCTTGTAGTCTGATGCTACCTTAGGGTGGGGAACTTGTGCCTGGACAAATGCCACTTTCATTTTCCATTTCTCTGAATCAAAGGCTAAGAGCAACTTGCTTTGAGAATGAGCAATTTGCTTCTAGATCTAATTGTAGGTATTAATCTTTAGGGTCTCATTCCTTACTTTTATTTCCTTAAAAATATCCATTATAATTTTCCGTGTCTCCCCTATAGTAGATGTATTGGTTTGCATAATTTGTTGTTTTTCTTGTGAAGCCGTGGAGGTAGTGGGAGACAGTGTGCTGTGATCACCCAGTAATGAGGAAACAAGTGGCTCATTAGTGGTGATAGCGTTTTCCTTCTCTGCATCCTTGCTGAGGCTTAGTTTGGAACTAAGCTTGGCTTTCTTTCTATACATAATCTTGAATCCTTCAGTGAATATTTCAGTCCCTTAAGGGGAATCTTCTTCTCTAGTTCTCTTGGTTGTTTTCTCCTGTATGGTAGGAGTTTGTACTATGGAGGATGATACCAGCTGCTCCTCTACCTCTTGTAGGGTGTTCTCAACCCATTCTAGCTGGTTTTTGTACTTTTGTATGTCTGGTCTGGTAGTGTGAAAATAGGCAGTAGATTTAGTTTCTACTCTTAATTTTGAAATGATTCCTAATGGATCATATGACCAGGTAAAGCTAAGGATGAACTGCATTTCCTTTAATAGTGTTATGAAACCAACTCAAGAAAAGATAGTTCAACACCTTAGAATTCAGCCTCTTCGAGGGGGAAACCTCCTTTACATTACATAAATGAACAATTCTTGGATGATACAAATGAAAGTACCTCCTTTCTATATATAGGAGCATAAGGGGGCATAACATAATTAGAGCCGACATAACAATAATAATGTAAGGGCACAATAATAACAATAGTGGGCTTCTATGGGGCACAATAGTAACAATATGGGCACTACATGGGTACATCAATATTATAAGGGGGTTGTACTACTAACAATAAGGGGTTACACTAGTAGTATAGGGGCCTAACATGCCCCTCTCCTTCAAAAAGCATTGTCCTCAACGCTTGAGTAGTTCTTGATGCTTCCGTATAAAATTCTTGTCCTCCCATGTGGAATCTTCAATAGGTAAGTTCTTCCACTTGATGAGATACTCTGAAATTGATTGATTTCGTAGTTGTCGGGTTCTTGTTTCTGTGACTACTCCAGGTTCCAATATGATTTTTCCTTCCTCTTCAATTTCTGGCAATATTGTTTGCATTGGAATCTTTTGCAACTTTTGAATAAGTGGCCATACTTCTTTTTCCTTCTTCCATTCATCCCTTGCTTCGTTTATCCAATCTGGTTGGATAATAGAAATAGCACAAAACAATGCTTCCACATCCTCATCTTTGAAGAGTCTTCCCATTCGGTAAGGTCGCCATTTTTTAAGTGCATGTAGTATTGCCAACATTTCCTGTTGTTTCATTTGATTTTTCACCAAAGTGGCGTTATCCTTTAAAAGTTGGAGAACTTGTTTTTGATGCTCGATGTGATCTTTCACTGCATGAACCTTTTTCTTCTTGATATGTCCTTCAAGCTTGATAGTTTGAGGAGTGGTAATTCTGACCAATGAATTACAAGATATGGTTGGATTCATTTCTTCTTTCTTGACGTGATCTTTCACTTCTTTCACCTTTTTCTTCTTGATATGTCCTTCTATCTTGAGAGTTTGAGGAGTGGTCATTCTTGCTAATAGTTTACAAGATATGGTCTGATTCTTTTCTTCTTTCTCTGGGGTTGAGTCCTGGCATATATCCTCTTCTTTTGATGTTTCTTGATCCTTTTCTTCCTCCTCTTCATACTCTATGTAAAATAATTTCTTCTCAACACACTTATGACCTTTAGTGCATTTGCATTTAACAATTGTAACAAAGCCCTTTTTCTCTTTTTTCTTCCAATTGTTGTGGTGTAACCCTTGTAGGTTGTGGAAGGCTAGGAGAAACAACACTTCCATCTTTATAGTTGTGAGGGGTAGACTTCCTTGTTGCCATAATTTTATTTTCCAATATGTCAAAAAGCTTTACTCTTTCCAATTGCTATGGTGTTTCTCTAAAGAAGGTGTTGCTCTTTGTATCCTCATAATGTGCTATCATTTCCTCTGTGAGAATTGACCATGTAACAAGTTTTTTACGAGAACAACACCCTTTATACCATAAAAATTGATCTGGTTCTAAATATGAATATGCAATACATACCTTTTGTAATAGTGGTACACCATGTAGATCAAAATATTGCTCCATCTGAAGTATCCAATTTACCGGATCCTTGCCATCAAACTTCCTCATCTTGCTTTTTCTTGATTTTAGGACCTGGATCTTGAAACGAATGTACTCTGCAAATTTCGAATATTTAAGTTCTGAAATTTCTACCTATAGTAGCCCTCTATGTCCTCTTTCTAATGCCACTAGTCTGATCCAAATTGGATTCTCGAAGAAAGATTTATGCACAATCTCCCAAGATGACCTGATTATAGACCTTTCCAGAAGAGAGAACTTGTATGAAGAGCCACGTGTCAATTTTTTCAACCTTTGGTTCTGAAAAAGATATACAAGAAACTAAAATCCATCCCCTTTCTATACCTTCTTACTAAATTTCAATTCAATGCTCAGAGAGAAAGTTATGATGATTTTCCTCAGGTCACCTGTTTTGAATGTAATGTAGGAGTCTACAAAAAGACCAACTTCCTCAGATTATATCTCCGCAAATATCACGATAAAAGCTCTGAAATTCGGACCCAAGGTTTAGCGTGATTTCTTATCAAATGGGGTTTTTTTGTGACTTCTGAAACGTCACAGAAAAATGTTATAGTGAAAATTCCACGATGGCCTATTTGGAGCAGCGAAACCCTAGAATCCAAAGCTCTGATACCAAATGTTATAAAACCAACTCAAGAAAAGATAGAAAAGATAGATCAATTCCTTAGAATTCAGCCTCTTCGAGGGGGCAACCTCCTTTACATTACATAAATGAACAATTCTTGCATGATACAAATGAAAATACCTCCTTTCTATAGATAGGAGCCTAAGGGGGCATAACATAATCAGAGCCGACATAACAATAATAATGTAAGGGCACAATAATGACAATAGTGGGATTCTATGGGGCACAATAGTAACAATATGGGCACTACATGGGTACATCAATATAATAAGGGGGTTGTACTACTAACAATAAGGGGTTACACTAGTAGTATAGGGGCCTAACAAATAGTCTAGCCGACATAACAATAATAATGTAAGGGCACAATAATAACAATAGTGGGCTTCTATGGGGCACAATAGTAACAATATGGGCACTACATGGATACATCAATATAATAAGGTGGTTGTACTACTAACAATGAGGGGATACACTAGTAGTATAGGGGCCTAACAAATAGTCTATCTGCTTCTTCTCCTGCTGCCTTGCTGTTGCAAATGAAAGGCCCAATCTATGTTTTAATTTTGAATTGGGAGCTTTTTTTGGCAGCCACAAAGTGGATCTCATCCATATTTAGCATCTGCCTTATGTATTCTAGAGAAAAAATCCTCATTGGGAGGAATTTTGGCAGCTTGTAAGGTGAAATCATACACCCAAATATTCTCAGTTCTGTATAGTTTTGGTAGAGGTACCAATCCCCTGTCTGAACTTGGTCTGATAGCTATAACAAATTTCTAATTTCCTCACTGATCGTCGGTTCTATCCCATTGCTTAGGAGACTAATTGTTGGATGCACAAACATCTCTATGAACTATTTGCATGTGAACTCCTTTTGTTCCTCCATCACCAGAGTAGTCGAAAAGATGACTGACTGTTGGTTCCCTTCTTCATCCAGCTTTTGTAAAGAAAGGTTGATGTTGTCTCCCTGAAAGTATAAGAACATGTAAACTAATACAAAAGCATAATTGAATACTTCCTCAGTTGTGAATTTGATAAGATACTCATGAATTGAATCTGCAAGAAATTGACTAAAGTTAAACATGATGGAGGGCTTAGAATCAACAAAGAAAATGGACAGAAATCCTATGATGACCTCATACACACTGATTTGAGTAGTAGCCAAGGAGGTAAGAGATAACTGTGATAATATTCTTGGCTCTCTCAGGGAAAATGGTGAAGGGATAGGGAGGATTTTTCTTTGGCAATGAGGCATCTTCTTTCAAGAAAAGTTTCAGGGTTTTGGCCCTTTTAGCAAAGCCTAATTTCTAGTACAACTCAACAAGTGCTTCATGGGAAAAGGAGGTGGAATTCTCTACTATGGGGGCTCACATCATCTGGTCATGGCTTGAGGAGTGATAATAAACATAATTTCTCCAGTAGGGGTAATGATGGCCCTTTGGTTTGGCAAATAAGATGCATAACACTCCCTAACAAATTTTGGGGTGCTATGGGTACGAAGAAAAATATAGTGGAGTAAATTGGACTCCCACAACTGAATGTCATCGGATTTGTCTATGTATTTGTCTTCGAGCAAACAATACATCTCAAAGAGGTCAAATTCACATAGAGTTTCATGGATTTTATGGTGTCTTTCAACCAAAGGGATGTGGTGAAAATTAATGGGAGGATAAATCAAAGGATTGACAGGGTCTTCTGGTCCTTTGTCCTTTAGAGGAATCTTTGGATAAAGCTAAGGACAAGAATGAAAATTGGATTTGAGGTTTTAATACACAGAGAGAAGTCAGGTTTTGGGGGCAAGAACAGAGGCAATAGACTGAAAATAAGTAAGCAGACATTACTGCTGGCAGGTGAAAACGTCGGAGCTTAGCCCAACAAACCTGTAACAAAGCAATAACAGTAACAATGCATGAATTCAATAACTTGTTAATGAGTGAAAGGAAGGTTTATATAATAGTGTGGTTTTTCCATTTAAGGTGGCATGGGTCCGTTGGATTAACAGTTAATCCATTTGATGCTTAACGACTTAATTTTGGAGGGAGAGGATGTAATTGGTGGAGTTAACAGGCAAATGACGTGGTGAAAGGTGACTGGCAGGAGCGCAATGGGTAGGAGAGTGGTATCGAGAGGCAAAAAAACAATTTTTTGGAGGGGGGGAAGCGTTTATCAGTTTTTCCCAAGGGGGTATGAAAATCTATGGTGTTGACATGCAAGGGCGACACAATTTCAAATACCACCCATTTCAGACCCCTACCCCTGACGATAAAGTTCGGATGGTGAGGGGGGCCCAATATGCTATGTGGGCTGTTGGATCTTGGGAGATGGACGAAGATGAGGTGAGAGGTGGTAGAGAGTTAGTCTGAGGTGACGGGTTGTTCGGGAGGGTCGGGAAAATAATTTAATGCATAGTGGGGAATATTTGCAATGTATGAGGGGGGTAATAAACCTAGGAATAGGGGATCGATACACCAAAATTGTAGTGTCTCTTATTGGTGAGATAGATTTGATGACACTTAGAGAGGGTGATTTTGATATAATGATATAATATTATGCGTGAGAAACTTATGTACATACTTATATGCTATAGACCTAGTTTGGGTCACCTAGTTGTTGTGTGCTTAGGATAATATCTATGGTTGTGTGTATAAGAATTTATTTTGGTTAAGAACATATTATCGATGTTTTATCTTTTGGTATCTTAGTTTGGAAATATGTGTATGAAATGGATGTTGATTCAGGATTGAGACACATAGATCCATGGATGATCATGGTTATGTGGAACATATGGTTAATTATGATTAATGGATGATACATGATTTATATGATTATAGAGCAAGATGTGGCAGGTACATAGTTATTTGCAAACAAGGATGCTCAAATTATAAATGTCTGTGGAAGTCATGATACATGATTTTTATGATTTTATATGCTTAATCTTGTATTGAGCAGGATGTGATATGGAACGTGGTTATTTTCAAACAAGGATGTTCAAATTTTAAATGACTGTGGAAGTCATTTCTCTAGAACCAAAATGGTTGTGGAAGTCATGCACATTTTTTTGTAAAATGTGAATAAGTTAATTATGAATTATATTGATTCCTTTTATTTATGAGATTGTGATGTGTGCAAGTCTTGGAACAAGGCCTTAAAAATGAACCATCAAATGGGTATGAGCTCACAATCAGTACCTTAAGGTGAAGCGTGGAGTTTCAAAGTAGAGTAGATGAGAAGCCACAGAAATTTGGGCACAGAGTCCTAAATTCATGAAAGATAAAGACATGGAGTCTTGTATCTATAATAAAATGTTTAAGGCATGGAGTCCCGAATATTTAAAAAGATCAAGGTGTGGAATCTAGGATCTTTAGAGTAGATTAGGGCACAAAGTCCTCAATCTACTAAGGCATGGAGATGCATGCAATAGGGGTATAGAATCCCTATTCTCTGGAAGAAAAATACAACTCACGGGAAGCTCAAGGATGAATTTCCTTAACAAAACCTCTTTTCTAACAATCCTAGAGTGACTTTCTAAAGATAGAAATTCATGTCTAGCATCTCAAGCATGACTTTCCAAAAATAGTAAATCACCTTACATAAATTGGCAATCAAGTATAGTTGAAGGAAAATCACTTAACTTATCATTAATCAATCATAATCATTCAATCTCGAATTAATCCTAAATATTATTAATATTAATATTATCTTTTATGAGACTATGATATTATTATTGAAAGAGAATTACAAGTCACCTTCATCTCCTCAATCACTTCACACCTCTCTCCTTGATGACTCTCATGGCTCTATGGAAATCTCTCTTTTAATAATACATTACACTCTATTTTATGCACTCATCAAAGAATGGCATATTCCTCTTCAACTCATTAAAGACATGTCATAAATATTCCTCTTATGCTCTCTTTAATGCATAAGTTACACTATCTTTAACTAAGTCATGCATACCTCTCCTTGATGGCATGAGTTACACTCCTCTAAATGGAATACAATGCATGCATATTACTCCTCCTTTATGACAAGAATTTTTTTCTCCTCCTATATATGTGTCTCATGTATTCTCACTTAGGGGCAGGGAGGTGCATTGTGATACTAAGAGTTGGAGAGATTTGAAAAATATTATGAGAGTGGGAGACTTGGAGAGTAGCCAATTGCTTTCGAAATGATTTTGAAATTCCTAATCTAAATTACTATGTAGCTCTACTTGGTAGAGTTGACCATGAGTGGTGCTGGGACGAAGTGAAACTTATCTTCCTCAGCTTGCCTTGGATATCTTTCTACTGCTATATTTTGGTATTGTTTGTGAGCTCTTACAACTCGGGGGTTCCAAGGGGAGAATTTCTCCCTGGATATGGTTGAGAGGAAAATCGGATGGTTCACAATGAGTTGGTAAGGATATTGGAGCAGGAGCACAATCTCATTGGAGTTGGAGCATATTCCCATATTTTTGGAATTGTATAAATACACTGCTAGGTATGTTCATAAGCATTCTTGAAATTTTAGTTTATTATTAATTTAAAAAGTGTTGTAGAACTTTAAAATTCATTGAAAATTGCTACTGTTGAATGTTTATGAGATATTTGCAGATTTATTTATGAACTAACCAATAATGAATGGCAATTGTAGTTGAGAATGTACATGCAGGAGAATTACAACAATAATGTGTTGCCAAAGTTTTAAGTTCTTTTTATAATGAATTTTTGTCCATTGCAGGTTGTCATGAGTTGACTAAAATACCATATTATCATAAATTTGAGTTTTTTTTCTCCATGTACAATTGTAGATGAAGTTTGCACACTAAGCATTTGACAAAGTGATAAATGAGATAGTAGGTATGTTTGTTGTTGTTATTTTAATAAATCAAATCTCTCGAATGTTATGTTACTTTTCCGCTCAACATCAGGGGGTATCTATGCCATTTGGCCATTTAACCCCTCATTTGATTCCAAAAAAGTACTTTTCCGAACCGAGATAAAAAATATGGGTGATTTTATAGATTGTTGTTGTTAATTATATGTGTCTATTTTCGAGTTTTTGATGAAAAACTAAGATTGTCTAGTCCCAGTTTTAAGATGCCAACATTTGAAGTTTCAATTTCATAATTTTCTGAGTTGAATAGGTTGAAGAAGAATCTCAAATTCATTGTTGCCAAGTGTTTGGAAAAATTCCTCAATGGTTGTAGATTGCATGCTTGCAAAGTGTTTGTTAAAATGCCTCAATGGATGTATATTGCATGTTTGCAAAGTGTTTATCAAAAGACATGAATGACTGTAGTTTTTGTGCATATAAATTGTTAGAGTAAAAGTCCTACTTACCGTCATGCAAAATGTTTGTCAAAAGATATGAATGGTTGTATTTTTATGAATATAAATTGCTAGAGTAAAAGTCCCACTTACCGTCATGCAAAGTGTTTGTCAAAAGACATGAATGACTGTAGTTTTTGTGCATATAAATTGTTAGAGTAAAATTCCTACTTATCGTAGTTTTTATGTACTAGAATTTTATGAATAGACTATTTGACAGATGTAGCTTCTTATGTCTGCAAGCTTTTGGTATGAACATGAAAATTAATTTAATAATTTGTTGAAGTGTGAATAGAGAATATGATTGTTGTTACTTTCATTATCTAAATCTTTCATAAAAAAGGGGGTTGTTGGAAACAATTTTATAGTGACTTTCTATAGGATTTTGTGCAAGTGAGCATAATAAGTTTTTTTTGAGCTGCATGTGTTCATGGGCGCATTCTTGTGCTTCAATGACTGTAGAAAACAACTAATTGTGCCCAATTTATGCAGTTTCATTGTTTTGCATGACAATTTTTGAAGAATAATATTCTTCTGAATTAGTAGCAGTAGTTGATTTTGTTTCAACATTTATTATATAATTCTCATGATTGCAACATTGCCTTAATAATTGGGATTGGGAATTTTAATGATGAATTTATAAATGTTGTTGGGTCAATATATTTTGTGATTCTATTTCATAAACATATCATATTTATTAGATTTATTGATGAAGAGAAACATATTCTTCCCTCAGTTACCTTGCTATAGGTAGGTTAATACCCATACACTTATATGTGATTTTTATAAAATAAGTATAATATTTTTGTGGTTATGATATCAAGAGTCAATAAATGAAGCTTATTTAGCATAATCTAGGAAATCAAATAGGTTGATCTAGCTTATTGTTCGCACATGAAATTATGGTAGAATTTATTTCCACTCTTACTTAGAGCTCATGTATAAGTATGAAAATAGCACATGTTATCATCTTTTAAACTTGAGAGGAAATGTGTTTTGGAATTGGTCTTAAGGGAAATTTATCCCCGACTTCTTATGTTATATTCTTACATTGAAATAGTTGAAGGAACATGGTTACATGATAGCTAAGTTAGTCATATTATGAGTAAAACAAAAATAAAATAAAAATAAAAATTGAGTAATAGTATTCAATGTGACATTTACTTCTCTATACTATTGATGGTTGGTAAGGTGGGAACTTACAAAAATAAATTGATATATAACTCTTTAGAGTAAAACCTTACTCCTTTGCCTTTTCCTTCTGCACATGAAGATAACATTTGACATTTCCCAATGTGGCGTATTTTGACTAGCAACATGTGCATTTATAAAGATATGAAATGAAGCCATTCTTTAATTTTTTCTTCCCTAACATTTTATTTTTCTTTTGCCTTATTTGTTTAGGGCAACTAACACCTATGATATGGATGCCTATAAAACATTAAATTGGCCTAACATTTTAACTTTTCTTTTTTTTGCATCCATATCCTAACTCAACATTTTAAAAATATTTTTGGCTAATATACTAACTTATCAAAACCAAATAATGTTACAACAAATCCTACTGTGAGAAGAAGGATAATATGCCCTCTCTATTTTTAGCCACACCCACTTGGAATTTGTTCCGAGACACTATCAAGGAGAAGTTCTACCCTGTCGGGAGCTATGAGGATAAATAAATAAAATGGACCACATTGAAGCAGGGAAGGGACCAAGACATGCTGAAGTTTACCAATGTTTTTTCATACCCTTCGCACAAAGTTGGGTATCAATAATTTTGAGAAACATTTGGTACTCAAGTACGCAGCTATCTACACAAGGACATCCAGGATGAGATGGATTTTGTGGACATCTCCTCATTTGACATGGCATCTGATACGCTATCAAGTTTGAGCAAAATCTTAAACAAAAAAGACGATACTTTGGAATTGTGAATCCGAAGCAAGGGAAAGGTGACCACAAATAGCAGAACAAAGGACAAAGCCATGGAGGGGCGGCCCAGGCAAAACACCAAAGCCACAAGAAAAGAAAAACAACGTGAAGATGAAGAAGGACACGGGAAGTGGTGTAAGTTACATAATATCTCCACTCACAACACAAGTGAGTGTCCGACCAAACAATCACTTGTGGCCGAGTTGAAGGCTTTTGAATCATATGCACGTTACGACTCCAAGTCAAAAACTGACAAGGGGAATGACAAAGGGAATCAGATTATCGATGCAGAGCCCAATGACACTATTTCCACCACGAAGATCCAGAAGGAGGAACCCGAATATCCAAAGGAGTAGGACTCTTCCACTACCAGATGTGGGTAAAGGGTTCCCCACTACAGTTCACTGTCGACAACGGTAACCAAAATAACCTCATTTCAATAGAGGTCATGAAGCAGTTGGGCTTACCAACCATAACAGATCCACAACCATACACCATCGGGTAGCTTCACCAAGGACATGATCTCCACTTCAGCCAGCAGTGCCACCTTCCATACAACATCAAGCTCTTCACAGATGATGTATTCTGTGGCGTTTCTCCTCTTGATGTTTGTGATGTGTTATTATGCCAACCATACATGTGGAAGCGACATGTTGTGTATGAGTCAAGGCCTTGCACTGTTATTGTTACCTTGGGAAAGTTGTATAGGATATCGAATGTAGCACCACCTACCGTCATCTCTTTGGTTACTACAAAACACTGTAGTAAGCTCATTTCCAAAACCGAGAAATTTGTTTTCCTGATGATACACCCACAGGGAAAAAAGAAGATGGTGGCCACGATCTCTAGACGGGGTCCCTCTGCACGACAACAAAAAATGGATAAGGTCGTAGAGGAGTATGAGGACATCTTCACCTCCCTTGCAGGGGTGCCTCTGGACTATCAAGTCAAGCACTCCATCGATTTGACCCCAGATGTGTCATTTCCCAATGGACCAATCTATCGGCACTATGTTTTGGAGAATGAAAAAATCAAGAGGTAGATTCATGAGTTGTTATAGAAAGGTCACTTGTGGCCAAGTTCATCACCCTGTGGGAGCCCGATCGTGTTGGTATAGAAGAAGGATGGGACTTGGAGACTATGTATTGACTATCAAACGCTGAACAAGATCACTGTTCGGAATAGGTACCCGATCCCACAAATTAATGACCTTCTGGACCAACTTAAGGGGGGAAATTATTTCAGCAAAATCGACTTGAAGTTTCGATATCACCAGGTACCAATTGAACCCTCCGATGTGTGGAAGATTGCCTTCAAAGCTAAGGATGGCATTTTCCAATGGCTAGTTATGCTTTTCGAGTTGACGAATGCTCATGCAACCTTCATGAGGCTGATAGATGACATATTACGGCCATTCAACAACTCATTTGTAGTGGTATACTTGGATGACATCTTGATCTTCAGCTAGAGTTTGGAAGAGAACCTCCACCACATCCGACTGGTTCTCCAAACACTGCGAAAACACAAGCTGCGTGCCAATTTGGAGAAATGCACTTTTGGCATGACCCAGGTTTAGTATCTGGGATACATTATTGATGAGCAAGGGGTGCATGTGGATCTAGCCAAGATCCAATTAATTTGAGATTGGCCAGCCCCAACCACTCTGAAAGAGCTCCGCAACTCTCTGGGTCTTGTCAATTTCTAGAGCAGGTTTGTGTTGGGGTTCTCTCATATCACTTGGCCCTTCAGTCAAGTCACCAAGAAAGGAGAGAAAGAAAAAATATTTTGGTCTGAATCTAAACATAAGGCATTCACAGAGTTGAAAAAACCATTTGAGATCGAGACAGATGCCTCTTACTATGCTATTGGGGCAGTCCTTACACAACAGGGGCATCTAGTGGTATATCATAGTGAGACACTTTCAGACACAGTCCAGAAGTATCCCACTTATGACAAAGAGATGTATTCCATTGTGCACTTCTGGCGATAATAGAAGCATTAAATTTTTGGGAAGGAAACAATCATCTAGACAAACCACCAATCCATGCATTTCATACAAACAAAAGAGAAGTTGTAGAATGATCCCCATCATAAGTGGTTCACATACCTGTAACAATTCCATTTGAATATCAAGTGCAAGAAAGGAAGTACCAATAATGTTGTAGACTGCCTCAGCCAACCCCTGATCATGACGTTAACCACCGCGCTCAACTCTTGTGGGCACGAGACTTTTGATTGGCCACTTCTCTATTAAAGCAACCCAAAATTCGGCCACACAGACTAGACACTCTTGGAGGGTCACAAAGTTCCATATTTTCACCTCCAGGATGCATTGTTATGCCACCTAGGAAACCTTTGTGTTCCTTCAAGCTAGCATGCTAAGATGATTTGGAAGCGCACTACAGTCAGGTCGCAGAGAATTTCGGGGTTGAGAAAATAGTGGCAGTACTGCAGATATATTTCTATTGGCCAAATATTTGATAGGATGTTAGGAAGTACATCAGATCCTACACTGCCTGTGCCATCTCCCAACTAACCATCAAGAAGCAAGGCCTTCCTTCTACTAAGCATGAAAACGACTTTGTTTTTGTGGTCATTGATAGATTCTTGAAGATGGCCATTATGGTGGCTCACAAGAAGAATATCACAACATAAGGCACTGCTAAACTCTTCTTTGAATGAGTGTCGGTACACTTTGTGATCCCACAGTCTATCATCTTAGATCTGGATAGTAGGTTCCTCATTACATTTTGGTCCAGTCTCTGGTCGATGTTGGACATGATCAGTACATGATCAACTGTGGCATGTATGTTTGTGAGTGTTCACGCTATCTTGGTGCAGTGCTGCTGATGACCATGTAGGTGGACAATTACCTTATGCACGGTGACGAACCTGTCATACAGTCTCCACATGTGCAAGAGCCAATACTTTAACAAGTATGGCCATCTTCATCTATGCTCTGGGAGATCCTGTTGATTGTTTCTCTCTCTACCTGGTTGCTTGCAACTCCTTAGCGATGTGCTTGTTTTCTGCTATTAAGAACTTCACACTCGAGCTTGTGGCTTTCACATAACCCTTTGTAGCATTGGCTAAGGCAGCTAGAATTCTCTGTACATATGACAAAATCACTCATTCTTCTAAGTGAGTAGGTGATTCATGCTCATCTGGAGTGCACACTCTACATGCTTGTACAACCTTTTGTTGTGACTCATCAAGGGATATGTTGTACATCTCTATTCTTAGATGGTCCTTAGGGAGAATAACATCCCCTTGTTCAGATATCATTTTTGGGATTCAACTGCGTTAAGTAAGTCATTCAAACGTATGACCATTTCCATGAGAGGTAGTCGTAACTGACTAATTTCTCATGATTTTTGAATAGTTCACTTAGCACTCATTGCATCGGGTGATGCTCACAGGGGTGAAGAAGTGGGATTGAAACTAGTGAAATGTGGAGAACGAATCACATAGCATCAATCGTCACTTCCGGGGCTTGCACCGGTAACCAGGACTTCCCAGGAGGTCACCCATCCCAGAACTCCTCTGGCTCAAGCGCGCTTAACTGTGGAGTTTTCCCCACAATCAAGCCCACTTAGCTTGCTACCCCATTTGCAAAACCTTAGCAAGTATTGTGCCTCATGAACCATTCAAGTAGAGATCCCTTGACTCTTTTTGAATTTAAGTATGGGGGATTTACGCAGTGCATTATATTAGATATCATTTTTGGGATTCAACTGCGTTAAGTAAGTCATTCAAACGTATGACCATTTCCATGAGAGGTAGTCGTAACTGACTAATTTCTCATGATTTTTGAATAGTTCACTTAGCACTCATTGCATCGGGTGATGCTCACAGGGTGAAGAAGTGGGATTGAAACTAGTGAAATGTGGAGAACGAATCACATAGCATCAATCGTCACTTCCGGGGCTTGCACCCGTAACCAGGACTTCCCAGGAGGTCACCCATCCCAGAACTCCTCTGGCTCAAGCGCGCTTAACTGTGGAGTTTTCCCCACAATCAAGCCCACTTAGCTTGCTACCCCATTTGCAAAACCTTAGCAAGTATTGTGCCTCATGAACCATTCAAGTAGAGATCCCTTGACTCTTTTT
Organism: Pinus tabuliformis; assembly: GCA_031772625.1. Classification (NCBI taxonomy): domain Eukaryota; kingdom Viridiplantae; phylum Streptophyta; class Pinopsida; order Pinales; family Pinaceae; genus Pinus; species Pinus tabuliformis. The sequence goes on from CM062816.1 coordinate 81,380,316, forward strand.
GAATTTAAGTATGGGGGATTTACGCAGTGCATTATATTAGATATCATTTTTGGGATTCAACTGCGTTAAGTAAGTCATTCAAACGTATGACCATTTCCATGAGAGGTAGTCGTAACTGACTAATTTCTCATGATTTTTGAATAGTTCACTTAGCACTCATTGCATCGGGTGATGCTCACAGGGGTGAAGAAGTGGGATTGAAACTAGTGAAATGTGGAGAACGAATCACATAGCATCAATCGTCACTTCCGGGGCTTGCACCCGGTAAGGAGTTCTGGGATGGGTGACCTCCTGGGAAGTCCTGGTTACCGGGTGCAAGCCCCGGAAGTGACGATTGATGCTATGTGATTCGTTCTCCACATTTCACTAGTTTCAATCCCACTTCTTCACCCCTGTGAGCATCACCCGATGCAATGAGTGCTAAGTGAACTATTCAAAAATCATGAGAAATTAGTCAGTTACGACTACCTCTCATGGAAATGGTCATACGTTTGAATGACTTACTTAACACAGTTGAATCCCAAAAATGATATCTAATATAATGCACTGCGTAAATCCCATACTTAAATTCAAAAAGAGTCAAGGGATCTCTACTTGAATGGTTCATGAGGCACAATACTTGCTAAGGTTTTGCAAATGGGGTAGCAAGCTAAGTGGGCTTGATTGTGGGGAAAACTCCACAGTTAAGCGCGCTTGAGCCAGAGGAGTTCTGGGATGGGTGACCTCCTGGGAAGTCCTGGTTACCGGGTGCAAGCCCCGGAAGTGACGATTGATGCTATGTGATTCGTTCTCCACATTTCACTAGTTTCAATCCCACTTCTTCACCCCTGTGAGCATCACCCGATGCAATGAGTGCTAAGTGAACTATTCAAAATCATGAGAAATTAGTCAGTTACGACTACCTCTCATGGAAATGGTCATACGTTTGAATGACTTACTTAACGCAGTTGAATCCCAAAAATGATATCTAATATAATGCACTGCGTAAATCCCCCATACTTAAATCCCCTTGTTCACCTGGGACTTGCTCTATTATTAGAGCTAGCGAAGCCTGTGGAGTGACCTCGGTTGCTTTTGGCATGAGGTTGGTATGATGATCCTGTTCCGGCTACTCCATCTCCATGTACATCTATTATACTATCTGTTCATCCTTGAGTACTGGTGGCCACTCCACGACAATGCTCACTGGTTCATTGAGCCTAAAGGTGTTATAACAATATCTCCATGGGTCTTCCTCTCGCTAATGACATGCCCCATGGATCCAAGGATAGTACACCCTCGCAAAGTGGCCCCTGCATAAACCATGTGGGCCGTATAGGTTGAAACTCCTGGTACCGAACTTAAACTTCTTGACATATACCACCTCGACATCCGCTTCTTTCAAACTCCTGATTGCGTACAACCCAATTTGCACAGGAAGCCTGGGCCATGGTGCCTTCTTCTTCCTGTGCAATCCCATTCATAACCCTGTCGAGATGTGGTATGCAACATCATGCATGACCAACATGTCCATGGCAAACCTTGGCAACACATGAAGAGATTTCTCCATGTTGTACATCCTAATGAAGGTTCCCTTGAGTGAGGCATACCAATCTACAATGTTTAGCAATGTATCCATTGCTTCCTCAAACATGCAAGGTGAATCTTGTTCAAAGATCATCATGTATAAAGGGGCGATGAAATGGTCACATATTCTAGTCATGACTCCTCAGTAGCTGCAATCTAAGAACAAATTGTAATATATGTTCACAACACTCTCTAAAGGTGTCCATACCCAACAGATTGCATCAAGAAAGTAGGCAGATATGAAGAACTTTTCTTGCTGATCCTTGGGCAGACTTTGAGCATTGGATAGATGCACTTTCAACTAAAGAGCGAACATGTAGAACCAGTTGAATAATTTTCCTTCACTTTCCAGCTGATCCAACATAGAAACCCAACTCTGTGGGAAGGTTTTTGTACTCCCTTGGCCATACAAGCGGTGTGTGAAGATGACCAAGAACTGGTATGTCTTCCTGAGTGTCTTCATCCTATATATCTGGTTAGGTTTTGTCCTGAACTTTGTTGGCTCCTTTATCCAATGCTTCAAGATATCTCTTGTGTTCGTGTTGTCGTTAGGAGTGTAAAACGGTGCATCCATCCTACTCACTGGGAATGGAAAACGATATATCTCTTGATAATCCTCCATCCTAATGGAAGCAAGCCTTTCTCCACTGACACTGTTTAGTATCATTATCTCTGGGTTAGTGTGTGAAACAATCCAGTGGATCACATCTGCGAAAGGGAACTCGGGAAACTTGCATGCAACCTTGTATAGTCCTGACTTATGGATGTTCACATAGACCTGTCGATCCTCCATATTCTTCTCAAATTTATCTAAGAAGATTTTGTTGATGTCTTGCCATGTGATATTGGTGTCCTTCTTGATTCAAATGTTTTTGTCTGTGTAAATGGGAAAACTCATTGACCCCTGTTCAACCATGTCCTTAGTACTGCTTTCAACTGTGTCTTTTGATCCAGCTCTCTTGGAGGCCATAAGACATGTATTGTTAAGAAGCTGCTCAAAAACCTGTGGTTCCTATAGACAAAGAAAACACTCATCACGAGATAATGTCAACTAAAACATCAAACAACTTCGATAAACATTCGAGCAACAAACTAGTGACTATTGTGCAAGATTGTGCAGCACCGACTTTGGGAAGCTGGGAGACTGTCAACTAGAACTGCGCATTGTGCAACTCCAACTACCAGTGAGGTTGACTGCAGGATGGATCTGTGTAACGTGCAGTCAAGAGAGGCTGATTTTTCACTGAAACTGCACAATGCGTAGAACAATTAGGTCGGGTTGCTAGCTAGAACTACGCATTGTGTTGTTCCAATGGGTAGGACTAGGCACTATCTCCCAGGATTACACAGAGCACAACCAGGAGACATTGTGGGTAGCCTCTGTTTAATTCCTAGAGGCAAGGCAGAGCCTTGATTGCCAGGAATATGCAGAGCTTGCTGGGAAAGACAAGATCTGGACCAAGTCAGCCTGGATCTGCCGAATGACAACTTGAAACACGAAGGAGTGAATGTGTGTGCAAAAATAGTGCATATCTAAGTGAAATTAACATGCATGCAATTCAAATGACTGTAGAAATCAGTTAAATGACAAAACCACGAAGCTCATGAAGTGAGTCGTTGAAACGACGACTGTGAGTGCTGAAACAATGTTATGCATGCGGCACTAAGGAAAGGTAATGAAAAAATTGAAACAACACTTCTACAGGATAAACTACATTAAAACGCCAACAGTCGTTCAATAAAATCAAGGAAAAAACACTCATACATGTTGAAAACTAAAAAGTGAAAGAAAAAATGACAAAAGTCATGAAAAACAAAATTTGGCTAGAAAAGCGGCGTTGACTGTGTCAAAGGTTCCTAGATGCCTCGGGAATGCCAGAGCTCCAAGATCGAATGTGAAGAATGAGCTCTGAGGTGTCATTTAAATAGATTTGGTGAAATTAGGGTTTATGACACACATGCCACAAATCTAGGAAAAACAACACTTTCCAGGAAGTTTCTAAAAATGGTTTTGCATGTAACTCTTGTTGCTAAAAATAGATTCCTAAAATATAGGGATGTTTTTTTCTTTTTCAAGAAAAGTTTCCCTTCATGCAAGGAAGGATTATGAAGTTCTGGACGGAACCGGAAAACCTGCTGGCACATGCGATGGATAGTCAGTGAGGGAAAACCTCTGTGTTGTTTCTAGACTGAGAGGCCCTGACTAGCTGGCCAACTTTGCACAATTTTCCAGAGCTGTGATGTTGGGCTACTTTGTGCTATTTCAGAGAGCAGTGTAGCTAGCCAATCTTGCACAAATTCAAAGAATAGTGCATCTGGCTTGGGTTTCTCTACGCATTTCTGGAGAGTAGTGCATATGGGCTAGTTTTTGCGTAATTATGGATGGAAATACATCTAGCTGAAACTGCACATTTCTAGAGAGAAATGTTGGCTGGCCTTCTCTACGAAATTTCCAGAGAAAGGGTGTCTAGCCTTCTCTACGCACTTTCTGAGTGTAGGGCAGTTGTTGCTTTGCTCTGCAAATTTCTGGAGGGGAAGACAAGCTATCCTCTAGGTTTGCATAGTTTTGCTCGACAACTGATCGATCGAATGTGAACCAAGTGCTCAGTGTGCTTGTGGTTGACCAATGTGACAAGTAAGTTGAACACAAGCTGTGAAATGACAAATGAACTCAAATAAACACAAGTACCTGGTCAGTTAAAAAATAGTTATGATGATTTCAAGGAGGGAGGCTCTAAAACGAAGCGAAGGGAAAATTTTGGAGGGTGGTTGTAGCCGCTACAACATTGGTGACACACTGGTAGAACTCCAGCTCTTTATATGGACCTTGTTCATGAAAAGTGATTCTAACTCCTCTAGAAGTATTGTTCGATTCTTCGATCGTCATGGCTTTAACACTAAGCTTGAGTTAAAGATATAGTCCCTTACCATTCTCTTGATCGATCAACACACATTCCAAGCCAAGTCAAGTGAGTTGTTTGGATAGGGCATGAGGGGTATATTGGTACATAATTAATAAATATGTTCAGGGCCTTAGTTTCATCTCTGGTGTTGCTCCGTTGCTAGCATGCATGGAAAGTACCCCGGCGGAGTCACGTAGGGACACAAGCATCACTCTGCTGCCAGCGAGCCTGGTCAATACCCTGATGGAGTTACTTGCATCACCTCTTTGTGCAGGAATAATTTCTCTTCTTTCGCCTTATTTATTTTTTCATTTTCATTTTTCAAAGAACTGTGCATAGGCACTTATTTATTTCAGAGGTGGAAGAGGGATCCTGACTTATTGAGAGAAAAAGTGGTTGTCCCTTGAGAGAAGTATTTTATGTATACCTCTTACACTATTTGTTAAGGTTTCCCCCCTCACCTTACTCTACTCGACTGAGCTGACAAGGGTTAAGCCAAAAGGATCGATTAGAGTAGGTGGTACTAGTTAAAGTGAAAGTGTTGTGTTTTCACCAAGACTTACTTGAACAACACGTATTTTCCATCAGGGTATCATTGACTGAAGACAACAAGATCTTTCTAAATAGAGAGGAAAACAGATAACCAAGTGTTGATAGTTGTACAAGTCCTCTTGTACTTTACCTTGCTTGTTTCAAAAGCCACACACAATTTCATGCAAAAATAAACCTATAGGTGAAAAACAAGCAAAAAAACAGAAAGAAAAGGACAAAAGTAAATGAAAGCAAAGCAAGAAAACAAGAAATGTAAACAAAGTAAATAAAGCAAGCATGCAAACGAATCAAATTGGGAAAGCAAACACTACTCCTACTCCTAAGCTAAACAATGCATAGGTTGGCTCACGTGAAGTGATATTTCCAATGCAGCCATCGGTGCATTGGTTGACCCATGTTGGTGAAGACATGGTTTTCTATAAAGATAAACATGTAAACCAGAAAACAAGAAAGATATATCAGTGAAGACCAACACACTCCAACTTTAAACATATTCACAGAAAATAAAAGAATAAAAGCAAAGACAAGCATTCTGCGGAAGTATCATGGTCATGCTTCACACTGCGTGTAGACGACAAACATGTACACTCTTATGATCATGACAAATGAGAAACCATGAGAAAGAAAGACAACTTACGCTTAGCAAGAGTGTTCACTATCTAGGATTCGTCCAATGCATGAGCGATGGGGTCATGCAATTTAGGTGGAGGATTTGAATTCTGTGAACTCGATTGATCTTCAATATAAACAAGTGAGTGATGGGGAGCCTTGGGTGTTTAAATGATTTTCTAATGTAGAGTGTAATCGACCTCAAGACAATGAGGAACTGACATAACCATCAACTTGGGCTAAAGTGCCTCAATAACTTGTGGGGTTTCCACTTCATCAACAGGTAGATCATCGAATACAGGTGGCTTAGAAACATCAACAATGAATGAATCAAAATCATGATCGAATGAAGGTAAAAAGAGATCAAGACAACCATGATTAGAAAATTAGATGTGTTCATTGGCATCATCATGGTCTGATTAATCGTATAGAGGGGTTGATGAGAAGAAAGAATATTCACCCTTTGTTTTTTTGGAAAAGACAGATGAAATATTGAGTGGATTTGTAAACACAGATGTGTCCTCTCTACTATGCAATGACAGACTGACATCCGATGTATTCTGTGAATGATCAGAAGTAGATGCATCCAGGGATGTATTCTCACATAGAAAATCAACAATGGCAGAATCAACAAAGATGTCAGGGAAAAGTGGATGAGGTGTGAACATAAGGAGGTCATCCTTCATCGCGGGTTCTTCTTCAGATTCCCACATATACTCATCATAAATGATAGTGCAAGTTGGCTGCTCAACACCAACTTTGTCGACAAATTGATCCTCGTGAACAACAAGTGTGTACTAGTCTGGAATGAGAGAAAACAACACAGTACAATCGAGAGGATCAACATAACATGGGGACGGAGGTTGAGGAAACAAGTCCACGTGAGAACCAACAGCCTTTTCAGGAAAATCTGCGTAGATATCAATAGCAGGTGGGGTGGGAGGATGCGGTAGTTCAATAGATATATGTGCACCTGCTCCCACCTCACATTGTGGGGCCAGAGCTATTTGATGAGACGAGGATGGACAATCACCTGTGACATCAATTGTATATGTCTTGGATTTAGCAGCTCTAACACCGAGGTAGGCTGGGGTCGGTTTGAATGATTTTAACACATGTGGATTCTCAGATATGTGAAGAAGATATTGAAATATTTCACTAAGAAATTTACAATCAATTTCATCCTCTGGGAATTGAAAAGTGAGATTACAAAAGCGATACCAGAATTTCACCATAGATTCATCAAGGGATTTCTGTAATCCAAGATTTTTTTTATTAAGTGCTTGACGGTCAAAGTTATGGAAAGCATGAGATAATTCTAAAACAAAGTGACCAAATGAGTGAATAGATTTTTCGAGTAGTGTAACAAGCCATTACAATGGGTCTCCACGAAGCATGAATGCGAACAACATGCATATCACATAATCCTCACAAGATCCATTGTTTTCACGTAGATTGGAAAAGGCAAGGCTCCTCTCCCAAGTTGTTATGCTGTCACCTTCATATGTGTTATGTGACAAGAGATTCCAGAAATCCTCTGGGATTTCAAAGTCATCTCCATAAGACAAACATCTCATAGGACGAAGTGTAACATAAGACATGATAGATGTGCGAAGATTGAAAATAGATTTTGAGGACTCAACTTGTCATCTGGACCTCATTTTAGCACAAGAAATGTTCACGATGATGTACCTGCCAACATGTCAAAGGATCTTCCCGGTAAGAATTCCCAACTAGACCTCAGACTGTTTGCAGTATGAATCCCAAAAGTGGGTAGTAAAGCTATGCCTTGATTGTGTTAGCACGTAGAGGTAAGCAAGATATCCTTTTCAGAAGCAAGTGTGTGACCTTGTAGCAATTTAGGAGAGATGCATGGGGAGGTTCTAACACACAGAACGGGAAAATAAGTGTATCCCGTAGAAGCCTATAATAGTACATATCCTGAAAGGAACACATGAGATGAATGACATCACAAACTGGAAAGAAGAATAGTCGACAATCCAAAGTGATGAGATAAACAAACAACACGCTTCAATGAGATTCATACAATCACATACATAATAGTCCATACATCAATGCTTAAGTAAAACTACACACATTGCTAAAGTAACCATAATAGTCGAACTACAATAACAACATATGCATGAAATGTGTTGGCTCTGTTATTATATAAAGTGAAAGTTTCATCCATCCATACAAGCATGACAACCACTAGCCCCAATAGTGGAATGTTACAGTCAACATCGCCTGCCCCTCCAAAGAGATGTGCTCACTTTGCACTGTGGGGAATCCAAGGCTCATCACAATACTCTCCAAACCTTTTCTAAGAAATACCTAGCAAAATATTGGCTCTCGAAATCTTATTCTATGAGTTATGAGGTTTTATTTATAACAAAGGGTGGGGTGACCCTTGACATTCCCCTTTGTGACTCTTGGACTACCCTCATGAATCTTTACATTACATATGACTGTTTGTATTCCACTAATGACGCTTGGAATTTCACTTTACATCATGTTTACACAAATGATACATTTTCCACATATACCCATGTGGGACAAAATCATCTTGAGTCAGCTAGACAAGACAACACTAAGACTCATATGGCTGTGGAGAGACCATCTCATCAACCTTCTCTCTGTGATCTTCATTGATGAAATGATGCCATGCTTGATAGTGCACAATAGTGTCTGCATACTCTTTGATGATGTCCTTATGGAAACGAAATCTTGCCTTCATTGCTTCCAGGTATACTGATTTGGAACCTCGGTCCAACTCATCCTGTAACATGTGCAACTTAATCTTGAGCAAGTCCAGACCATTGATGTACATCTGCATGTTATCTTCGTTGAATTGAAAATCTACATTGATGGCCAGGAGCATCAAATGATCAAAGTATGCATTAAGCTCCAGTCTGACTTGGTTCTTCTCTTTTGCCTCAGTGAGTGTACCAATTGACGAGGTGCCATACTTTCTCACCACGACATCCAAACTCTTATACTATTGTGCATACAAAGCCTCAGTAGTAGTGATGAGTGGCAGGTGTTCCTCATAGTTCTAGATCTAACTCTGGATGGGTGCTTTGTCCAACTCCACATGTGGCTTCATCATCTTGTTCAAGTGAAGCAAGGCTCCCTTGTACCTCATTGTCCATGTTTGTACATGATCAACTATGACATGTATGTCTGCGAGTGTTTGCACTATCTTGGTTCAGTGCTCCTGATGACCATGAAGGTGGACAATTGCCTTGTGCATGTGACAAACCTGTCATATAGTCTCTGCGTGATCTGTCTCAAGAGCCAATACTTCAACAAGTATGGCCATCATCATCTCTTCTCTAGCAGATCCTATTGATCGTTCCTCTCTCTGCCTAGCTTCTTGCAACTCCTTAGCCATACACTCATTTTCTGCTATCAAGAACTTAACACTCGAGCTCATGGCTTCGGCAAAAGTGTTTGTAGCATCAGCCATGGTAGCTTGATGTCTCCATACATCTGATACAATCACTGATTCTTCTAAGTATGCAAGTGATGCATGCTCATCCGAGGTGCACTCTCTACGTGCTTATACAACCCTGCGTTATGACTCATCAAACGCTATGTTGTACACCTCTGTTCCCAGATAGTCCTCAAGGAGAATAATATCCCCTTGTTCACTCGGGAATTTATTTATTGTTGGAGCTAGCGAAGCCTGTGGAGTGACCTCGGTTGCTTTTGGAATGAGGTCAGTATCATGATCCTATTACAACTGCTCCATCTCCATGTCCATTTGTTCTACTATATATTCATCCTACAGAGCAAGTTCTTGTTCCTTTGGCTACTCACCTTGTTCCTCATCTGCTGCTGCTTCAGAGTCTTCAACCTATATTGGTGCAGTTTGTGTTTTCCATACGTCTTGCACTTCTTCATGTTCCCGTTCTTGTTCCTGTTCATGCTCATGCTCATGTTGCACTTCCTGCTCTCTTCTGCACAACTCTTGAGCTTCTGTTAGACTTCTTGCAACATTCTCTCTGTATCTTCCAGCCTTTTCTTCTCTCTCTTTCTTTGCATTATCCTCCTGTCACGTTGTCGCCTCTTCGAATCTATATCCAAAGCTACCTTTTCCACAAGTGGGTCTTCCTTAATCTTGTAGCTTTGCTCCATCTCTGTGCTTTCAACAATCTTCCTCTTTCCTTTGTCTTGCACATGTTTGCTACTTGTTGTTGTTGTTGTTGCTCCCTGTGGTGCTTTTGTCTTGAGTGCTGCTAGCCACTCCATTGCAATTCTTACCGGTTCATTGAGCCTAGAGGAGTTATAACAATATCTCCATGGGCCTTCCTCTAACCAATGACATGCCCTGTAGATCCAAGGATAGTACACTCTCGCACAGTGGTCCTTGCATAAACCATGTGGGTCTTATGGGTTGAAATTTTGGTGCCAAACTTAAACTTCTTGAAATCAACCACCTCAACATCTGCTTCTTTCAAACTCCCGATCATGTGCAACGCAATTCGCACAGGAAGCATGGGCCATGGTGCCTTACTCTTCCTATGCAATCCCATTGATAACCTTGCCAAGATGTGGTATGCAACCTCCTGCATGACCAACTTGTTCGTGGCAAACCTAAGAAACACATGCAGAACTTTCTCCATGCTGTACATCCTAATGAAGGTTCCCTCAGGTGAGGCATACCAATTTTTAATGTTCAAAAATGCCTCCATTGCTGCCTGGGACATGCAGCATGAATCTTGTTCAAAAATCATCGTGTACAAAGGGTTGATTAAATGGTCACATATTTTTTCCATGACTCCTCAGTAACCATAATCTGAGAGCAACTTGCAATATATGTTCACGTCACTCTCTGAAGGTGTCCATGCCCAACCCAAGCTAGGAAACAATTGATGGGCACAGATTGCATTGAGAAAGTAGGCAGACATGAAGAACTTTCCTTTCTAATCCTTGGGCTCCGAGCATTGGATACATGCACTTTCAATTGGAGAGCCAACATGTTGGACCAGTTGAATGGTTTTCCTTCACTTCCCAGTTGATCCAACATAGAAACCCAAATTTGCGGGAAGGTTTATGTACTCCCTTTGCCATACAAATGGCATGTAAAGATGACCAAGAACCGGTATGCCTTCCTGGGTGTCTTCGTCTTGTATATTTGGTTGGGTGGCATCCTGAACTTTGCTAGTTCCTTTACCCAACACTTCAAGGTATCTCTTGTGTTTGTGTTGTCATTGGGAGTGCAAAACGGTGCATCCATCCTGTTCATTGGGAATGGAAAATGATATATCTCCTGATAATCCTCTGTCCTAAAGGAAGTAAGCCTCGCTCCATTGACATGTTAGAAAATTATATATTATGGAGCAATGGAACACATAAAATATTTCATAAATATAAACACAGAAGACGCATAAAACAAGAGAGACACATATATACATGGTTCACCCAGTTTGGGCTACGTCCATGGAGAAACAACCAATCCTTCCTTTTATATTATCCAGCAAACTGAAGAGATACAACCTACAGCAGATCCGTTGTAACACCCTCTTTACTTTCAATCTCCTCTTTCTTCCTCACTCAGAATATAGATATACATAGACGCAATACAATTCCCTCATATATAGTGAGGGGTTGCCTTCTAGGGAAAAAAACCCTAAATTAAACATAGCTTCTACCGTAAGATCATCCGCCTAATGAATGACCCAAATTGACTAGAAATTACTAGACTTTTACAAGGCAAATTTACATCTATTTTTGGCTTTGGGGGTGCTACACCTGAACCCCCGCCGGGGGACCACTGGGGCCCTGGACCCCCCAGAAGATAATCAGGCTCCACACCCAACAATCTCCCACTTAGAGACTGATTATAGCAACTCCACCACTGCTTCATTTGCTAGACAATAACTTCACTTTGGACCTAGTTGTTTCTCATCTTCTTCATCATACTTGAAGACTAATTGAAACTGAGCAGATTCTCAGTTTCTCCCTAGTTACAACTTTTGTTAACATATCTGCAAGATTCTGGCTAGTGTTTATCTTTTCCAGCTTCAACTATCCATCTTCCAATGCTGACCGTATGAAATGGTACTTGAGCTGTATATGTTTAGTATTGGAATGAAATGAAAAGTTCTTTGCAAGATGTATGGCACTCTAGCTATCACTGTATAACCTGCCCAACTCCTGCTTCTTGCCCAATTCATCCAAAAACCTTTGTAACCAAATAATTTCTTTACTAGCTTCTGTAGTAGCAACATACTTTGCTTCTGTTGTTGAAAGTGCAACAACACTTCTAGTTTTTGAAACCCAACTGACCGTTGTTCCACCTATAGTAAACACATACCCTGTTGTGCTCCTCCTGTTATCTCTATCACCTGCCATATCTGCATCAACATATCCCTGTAGAGCAATGTTTGAACCACCAAAGCATAATGCTTGATTTGTGGTACCTCTCAAATACCTGAGAATCCACTTCACTACCATCCAATGTTCTTTTCCTGGATTTTTCATGTACCTGCTTATAATTCCCACTGCATGTGCAATATCAGGCCTTGTGTAAACCATTTCATACATTAAGCTTCCAACTGCTGATGCATATGGAACTTTAGACATATGAGCCATTTCTTCCTGAGTCTTGGGACATGCCTCCTTACTTAATTTGAAATGGCTAGCCAAAGGTATACTACCTGGTTTTGCATTCTGCATATTAAACCTTTTCAACACCTTTTCTATGTACTCACTTTGAGACAATGTTAATTTGCGATTCTTCCTGTCTCTAGTTATTATCATACCAAGGATTTGTTTTGCAGCACCCATTTCCTTTTGAGCACATTTATTTCCTGCATGTTAGAACCTGCAACAAGCATGTCATCTACATACAATAACAATATAATATAGCTGCCATCATTTTTCCTTTTGAGATAAACACAATGATCAGAGTGACATCTAGTATAACCTTGTTCAAACATAAACCTGTCAAATTTTAGATACCACTGCCTTGGAGCTTGTTTTAAGCCATACAAGCTCTTCTTCAACCTGCACACTAGTTTCTCCTTCCCTTTTACCTCATATCCTTGTGGCTGTTGCATTTATCTCTCTTCCTCCAAATCCCCATGGAGAAAGGTTGTCTTTACATCTAACTGTTCAAGATGCAAATCTTCAGCTACTACTAAACTTAAAATAGTTTTGATTGAAGTCATTTTAACAACAGGAGAAAATATTTCATCAAAATCAATACCTTTCTTCAGTGCAAACCCCTTCACCACAAGTCTAGCTTTGTACCTCTGTTTTCCTCCATCTTCTTCCTTCAGCCTGTAAACCCATTTATTCTACAATGTTGTTTTACCTGCAAAAAACCTGACTAAGTTCCAAGTCTGGTTATGTGCTAAGGAGTCCATCTCGTCTTTCATGGCTTGCTCCCACTTCTTCCTAGTTTTTACCTTCACTGCTTCTTCATAACATTCTAGTTCACTAGAATTAATCAACAATACATAATATAACGAAGGAGAGTATCGTTCAGGGGGTCTATTTATCCTGGTAGATCTTCTAACACCACTTTCAGGTGTTTGAAGTGCTTGTTGCTGTTGTGGTTGTTGATCATTATGATTTTCAGGCACCATCACTTTTCCTGTGATATCGTCAAGCACGTGTATTCTCTGTTTTATTTTTCTTGTTTCTTTTCCTGCAACTGATTCTTATACAAGACCTTTTCATTGAATATTACATCTCTTCTCCTAATGATTTTTTTTATTTTCGTAATCATATAAGCGATAAACAAAATCATTAACACCATATCCAAAGAATGTAAATTTCTTTGATTTTGCCTCAAGCTTTGTTCTATTTTCTTTGTTAATGTGGACAAAGGCTTCACAACCAAAAGTCTTTAAAAATGAGTAGTTTACCTTTTTACCTGTCCATGCCTCCTGTGGAATACCACCATCCAAGGAACTTGAAGGCCCTCTGTTTATTAGATAAACAACACTATCTACAGCATCTGCCCAAAATTGTAAAGGCAATCCTGCATGCAATCTCATGCACCTTGCATGCTCCATGATTGTCCTGTTCATCCTTTCTAACACACCATTTTCTTGTGGTGTTCCTGGAACTATCTTCTCTCTGCGAATTCCATTCTTTAAACAATACCTATCAAACTCTTTACTGCAATATTCACCTCCATTATCTAATTTGAGACACTTCAACCTTTTCCTTGTCTCATTTTCAATCGAAGCTTTCCATTTCTTGAAAGTATCAAATACATCAGATTTATTTCAAATACAATAAATCCAAGTTTTTCTGGTTGCATCATCAATAAAAGTAACATAATAATGAGAGCCACCAAGAGATGATACCTGAGTAGGTCCCCATACATCTGTATGCACAAGCTCTAATTTTTCGCTCTTCTTTTCTTTCCCAACTCTAAGGAATCTGACTCTTTTTTGTTTTCCATAAACACAATTCTCACAGAATTTTAAATCAACATGCTTCAAACCTGGTAAAAAATTTCTTGAGTGAAGAATCTGCATCCCCTTCTCACTCATGTGCTCGAGCCTATGATGCCACAATGCCGTATCTTCTCCTGTAGAGGTTAAAGCATTAATATAATTAGAAATACCATTGCATAAATACAATGTACCAACCTTTTTTCCTTTTTCTATTACCAGGGATCCTTTAGTGACCTTCCAGGTTTTATCTGTGAAAGTAGTTACACAACCTTCACCTCCCAATTGCCCTGTTGAAATCAGATTTTTCTTCAGATCTGGAACATGCCTTACCTTCTTCAATAACCATTGATTTCCATTTTGTTGTTTTATGAAAACTGTACCCATTCCAATGATTTTACAGGGTTTATCATCACCCATTCGAACTTGTCCAAAATCTCCTTGAACATAATCATGAAAATATTTCTTATTAGGTGTGGCATGGAATGAGGCCCCTAAATCTATCACCTAGACATCAATAATATTTTCTAATGAAAGAATCAAAGCATCTTGCAACACATCACATGTTACATTCGATTCATGACTAGTTTCTTGTTGCACGTCTCCTTCTTTTCCCTTCCGAGACTAGCAGTCTTTCGTGTCCTTTCTTCCTGCATTTCTAGCACACTATCCCCGATCTGGACTTGGATCTGCCTTTTCTTGACTTACTGCGATATCATGGGCTCTTTCATCTTTCCATTTTTCTTCCCCTAGTCTCTGCAGTCAAAGCATTACCTGATGTCTCACTAGAGCTTTTTCGTTGCATTTCCTCGCTAAGGATTGCCCCAAAAACTTCATCAAACTTTAAAGTACTAGATCCAGAGACAAAGTTACTAACGACCATAACTAAACCATTCCAACTTTATGGCAATGAGCACAGAAATAATATATCCCTAACTTCATCATCAAAATTTACCCCTACAGAACTTAACTGACTTGTAACTGTATTAAAATCATTTAAATGATCTGCAACAGATCCACCTTCTAACATCTTCATATTAAATAAACACTTCATAAGAAATACCTTATTTGAGGCCGAGGGTTTTTCATAAAGTTTGGCCAATGCTGACATTAAAGCCTGTGTTGTCATTTCCTTTGAAATATTAAATGCTACCGACACCGCTAGGCATGGCCGTATTGTTCCAAGTGCCTTTCTCTCCCGAATATCCAATTCTATGTCTATCATACTCGTCGGCTCCTTTGTCTTTCTGCTCAATGGTAGGTACAAATCTCTCTGATACAGATAATATTCCATCTGCATCTTCCATAGCTGGTAGTTTTGGCCATTGAATTTTTCGACCCTAAACCTACCATCTTCCGCCATTGCTCCCACTCGAACCAGGAACCCTTCTCTCCTGTGAATTTATCAGCCAAATAGACCTTTGGCTCTGATACCAGTTGTTAGAAAATTATATATTACGGAGCAATGGAACACATAAAATATTGTAGAAATCTAAACACAAAATGTATAAAACAAGAGAGACACAGATATACGTGGTTCACCCAGTTTGGGCTACATCCACGTAGAAACAACCAGTCCTTCCTTTTATATTATCTAGCAAATTGAAGAGATACAAACTACAACAGATCCGCTATAACACCCTCTTTACTCTCTATATCCTCTTTCTTCCTCACTCAGAATACATATATACATAGATGCAATACAATTCCCTCATATATAGTGAGGGGTTGCCTTCTAAAGAAAAAAACCCTAAATTAAACATAACTTCTACCGTCAGATCATCCGCCTAATGAACGGCCCAAATTGACTAGAAATTACTAGACTTTTACAAGGCAATTTTACATCTATTTTTAGCTTCAGGGGTGCTGCCCCCAAACCCCCGCCAGTGGACAGCTGGCTCTTTGACCCCCCTGCCAGGGGGGATTAGCTCCCCCGCACCCCCTTGCGTGGAGGGGTGTACAGTCTTCCTAGGGTATACATCTGGCTGAAACCTTTGAATACAAAAGATAATAAGGCTCCACACCCAACATGACACTGCTTAGTATCATTGTCTCTAGGTCAGTATGTGAGACAATCTAGTGTATCACATCTGCGAAAGGGAACAATAGAAACCTACATGCAACATTGTATAGTCCTAACTTATGGATGTTCACATAGACCTGTCGATCCTACAAATTCTCCTCAAGGCTATCTAAGAATATGGTATTGATGTATTTCCATGTGATCTTGATGTCCTTCTCCATGAAAAGGTTTGTGTCTGTGTACACAGGCAAGCACATTGACCCATGTTCAACCATGTCTTCAGTATTGCTTTAAACTGTGTCCTTTGATCCAGCTCTCTTGGAGACAGAAGCTGCTCAAAAACCTGTGGTACTTGGAGACAGAGAAGACACTCATGGCGAAACAATGTCAACTAAAAGATCAAACAACTTCGAGAAACATTCAAGCAACAAATTGGTGACTGTTGGGATAGGTTGCACAACACTAAATTCAGGAAGCTGATAGACTGTCAGTTGGAATTGCACATTGCACAACCCCAACTTCTAGTGAGGCTGACAGCTGTTTGTATCTATGCAATGCACAATCCATAGAGGCTAATTATTGACTGAAACTGCGCAATGCGCAGAACAGTCAGGCTGGGTTGTTGGCTGGAACTGTGCATTGTGCAGTTCAAATGGGTAGGACTGGGCATTGCCTCCTAGGATTATGTAGAACATAGCTAGGAGATAATGTGTGCAACGTCTGAGAAATTCTTGGAGGCAAGGTATAGCCTTGACTGTCAGGAATGCGCATAGATTGCTAGGAAAAACAAGATCTGGGCCAAGTGAGCCCAGATCTGCCCAATGGCAAGCTGAAAACACGAAGGAGTGAATGTTTGTGCAAAGTTGGTGCAAATTTGTGTGAAATGAACATGCATGCGATTCAAGCGAGTGCATGAATAAGTTAAATGAAAAAACCAAGAATCTCATGAAGCGAGTCGCTGGAACGACGACTATGAGTGAAGAAACAATGTTATGTGTGTGACACTAAGGAAACGTAATACAAAACTTGAAACACCACTTATACATGGTAAAATAAATTAAAACGCCAACGGTCATTCAATAAAACCAAGGAAACAACATTCATACAAGTCGAAAACTAAAAAGCGACAGAAAAAGTGACAAAAGGCATGAAAAACAAAACTAACCTGGAAAAGCTGCACTGACTAAGCTGAAGGTTCCTAGATGCATCGGTAATTCCAGAGCTCCAAGATCACATGTGAATAATGAGCTCTAATATGTCTTTTAAATATATTTGGAAAAATTAGGGTTTATGACGCACATGCCACAAATCTACGAAAAACAACACTTGGCAGGAAGTTTCTAAAAATTGTTTTGCATGTAACTCATGCTTCTACAAATAGATCCCTAAAGTCTAGGGTTATTTTTTCGATTTTTTCTTTTTTATTTTTTGGGAAAAGATGCTCGGCATGCAAGGAAGTATTGTGCAGTTTTGGAGGGAGCTTGACAACTTGCTGGCACATGCGACGGCCAGTCATTGAAAGAAAACCTCTGCGTTGTTTCTGGACTAAGAGGCCCTAGCTGGCTGGCTAACTTTGTGCAATTTTCCAGAGCAATGATATTAGGCTACTCTATGTATTTACGAAGAGTAGTACAGTTGGCCAGTTCTGCACAATTCTGAAGAACAGTGTAGCTGGCCTAGGCTACTCTACACATTTTTGGAGAGCAGTGCAGTTGGGTTGGTGTTTGCACAATTTTGGATGGTAGTACAATAGGCTAAAACTGCACATTTATGGAGAGCAATGCCAAATGGAATGCTCTATGAAATTTCTAGAGAAAGGATGTCTGGCCTGCTTTGTGCAATTTTTGAGTGCAGGGTAGCTGCTGGGATGCTTTGCGTATTTCTGGAGGGGAAGACAAGCTGTCCTCCAAGTTTGTGCAATTTTTCCCGACAGCTGATCGATCAAATGTGAACCAAGTGTTGGGTGTTCTTATGGTTTAATGATGGGGCAAGTGAGTTGAACACAAGACATGAAATGACAGATGAGCTCAAATAAACACAAGTACTTGATCAGTGTGGGATAACTATGATGATTTCAAGGAGGGAGGCTCTAAAACAAAGCGAGTGCAAAATTTTGAAGGGTGGTTGTAGCCACTACAAAAAAATGCTAATGACCAAGATAAATGTATCCCTGACCTTCCCTTCTTTGCTACATAGTCCCTTGGGCAATTTGGTCACCCCTTTCGTGAAGTCACACACCTTCCAAGTTTCGCTGGCACCCCCATCTCAGGCATTCCATCCCTCGACAAGGTTTCCTCACATTGGAAGGTCTAAAAACCAAGGCATATCCCTACCTTAAAGCCAACATAATAGTCATATTTTTGGGTCTTAAATATGCCCATGTTTTCATCATTCAATACCACCATTCATAACCTATATTCATGTACTTTTAACCCATTTCATACCATAATTCCATAACTTTCCGCCTAATACATATCTTACACTCTATGGCTGGTTATCATTAGTTTTCTTGACTCTTCTATGAGTAAAGATGATTTTTCCATGATTTACTAATGACGGTTTTTCTAAGTTCATTTGTCAAAGGGTTCCATCGTCGAAATTCTTCACAAGTCAGTGTAACTAGTTGGTACAAGTAGAATACGGGAATATCCAATTTTGGGTTTGGAAATATCGGCGTGCTTCCACGAAAACTGAGGGATGTTATTGTTCAAAATAATATTTTAATACCTTCCCATGTGTTGGATTGCAACCGGGTCATACATGTGGGTCCCTAGGAGCTAATTAACAAATCTGCTAAAAATATACATAGTTTCCAAACTGCCAAGTTTGACCTCAATTTCCATGCATCTAGAAAATCTGAGCAACTGAGTTTGTTAACCATATAACCAATTATCTATTTCCAAAACCGTTTCGCCGAATACAAATTTTTCTAAAAGTTATAAGTGGGCCTTGGAGACAGTTTTATAAAAAATGATTGTTTTTCCAGAGTTCTAGAATCTTGCAAAAAGAGCTAGGCAACCAACTTTGGGCATGATTTTCAAGGAGATGGAGGAGTTTTTTTGTTGAAAATATAACAAGTTAGGTTCCATCCAAACATTTTTCCAAAATTCACCATGGTCGGGTAGATATGCCAATATCTTTGGGGTCATTTCGTTAAAATTGTTCAATTTTCCATATTGAGGAAAATGACTAATTCGCCTTGTAAATCTTATAAATGTTTCAGCCATGGATTGTATTGTAAGATTTTGAATTTTTAAAAGGAAGAGAAGAAGGGAAGGAATAAAGGATGGATTGAAGCTTTTTTGTAATAATAATTGCATCTCAATTGAATTTTTCTTCATCTCTAAATTCTTTTTAAGTATTATGACCGTGTTTTTAATTTCATTTTTATTGAATTAGTTTAGGCTTGCTCCAGGAGTGGCAAGGGACCACCACAACTGGAAACAACTCCTTTAGCTTATCTAGATCATAGGATTTACATTCAAAGTGTGAATTTCATCGAGAAATTTGTTGTGTGAAATCTAGCATCATTATGTACTTAAAACTATATCTTGTAGATTTGAAATAAAAAATTATAGAATTCATTAAATTAGAAATTTCTTGTTTTTCATAGCATAATCATTTCTTTGTAAGAGGAAGTCTGAGCGTGAATTTGATTGCGCAAGTAGAGATATCAGTTTAATGTAGATTGATTTGGCTTTCATTTACTTTTGAATTTAAATTATGAGTTTCCTGATTATGAAGAGTGAACTTTCTTTCAAATGATTTATTTCATTTAGAATAGGAGTCTTGAATTGAATCTTTTTCATAGATTAAGTTGCAATGAGTTTCTTTTAATAGATCTTTCAAGTTAGAATTGCTATCATAGGTGTTCTTTTTTAGCAAGTGTATGGTGTGTTCCTTTAATAATTTCTTTTATAGCAGTAATTGGTGTTCTTTTATAGTAGTAAATCAATAAATTGATTCTGCACTCTAATTTAGGTTAGATGCTCTGATCCTGCATTACCTACGCTTGTGCCTCGAAGCTTACGAGTCCTGGATTGATAATTTAATGTTGGAATTATAACACATATAATTTCCCCAACATTTTTGGTGTCGTTGTTGGGGAGGTGCTAAAGGGATTAGAGCTTAATTTATTTCACAAGTTTTTGTGTGATCTTAGTTGCAGGTAAATCAGAGGGCAGAGAGTGTATGGTAAGACGTGAGTGAAGAGCCACATCCACTATTGTGGGGTT
Source organism: Pinus tabuliformis (assembly GCA_031772625.1). NCBI lineage: Eukaryota > Viridiplantae > Streptophyta > Pinopsida > Pinales > Pinaceae > Pinus > Pinus tabuliformis. The sequence goes on from CM062816.1 coordinate 81,400,621, forward strand.
GCTTCAAAGTTTGGCTGTCCAAATAAGCAAGTTTGATGAATTTTATTGTAGATAGCAGTCTTTAATTCAATTAGGTTAAGACTTCAAAGCTCTTTAAAGATAAAACATTTTTAGGATGTTGTAAGAACCCCTTTGTAGTAATCCATGTTGCGAGACAGGGATCATAAAATAGGAGAAATTCAAAGAATGATCGAGAGCTTGAAGAATGTTTTTTCCGAGGAAAAAAGCGAACTTTTTTATAAGTAATAAAAAAGTTACAAGCATATGAGTTAACATTCCAAAACCAACTGTGATATTGAGACCTACATCAGTCCCAAAGAGAGAGAAACAAACTCCTCTGTGTATCACCAACCGACATATGAACCCAAAAAGCATTTTTCGCCTGCGGCCAGCACGGGATCATTGCCTATCTCAGACAACTTAGTCATAAAATTTGTCTGTCCATATCCAAAAAACGTGGGTCTCCTATACAGAGGAAAACAACCCACGGGATACCACCAAAAACTCCATTTGTTTGGTCCCAAGTAGAAACTAACAAAAATAAAAACCAAAGATTACATAAGCTCCGTTTTCAGATAAGGAAAGACTGTCAAAAGGAAACTAAACACCGCTGATATTTGTAAATTAAGATTATGGTGGGAGATCCGACACACGAATCTGATCCTGTATCTATTCAGTTATTCTCCACGAGTCCACAGCTTGCTGCAAACCTTCTTTAGAAAGCCTATCTGCTGCTTCATTTCGGTCCCTATAAATATGATCAATAGAGAACACATTAAAATGGTGCTTTAAGTTTTGAATTTCTTCAAAAAGCGGCCTCAGCAAATAATTTTGACATCTATGCTTTCCATTGACCCAGTTTATTACATTCATTGAATCCCCAAAGATCTGAACTGAGAAGATATTCCTGTGAATGAGCCAACATAAAAGGAGTTTTAAGGCAGACAGTTCGACAAAGTTATTTGTTCCGGTCCCTAGTCCCACTGAGGCTTTTAGAGAGTGAAAAGTGCTTAAATGGATGATAATCCCAGCTCCAGTTTTGTTATTCTGAGTAGCCCCATCGAAGTAGGCCCAAGGAATCCCATCTCTGATCAGTTCTTCCCTACTATGTGATGATGTCCGAGATTCTTCAGGTTCTGGAATACTAGACTGTATGGTTGAGCTTTGGATAGCAATCACTTCCGCTGGCGTGGATTTTTCTCTGAAAATGCTTCTATTTCTTGCTATCCAGATACCCCAACATATAGTGGGAGGAAGGTTCCTCAAATTCCTCTCTGAATAGTGATTCCACCAGTATTCCCATGCTGTTTGAATGGTTTCCCCCTCCCATCTTACATTTTTACCTATTAATTTTTGTGTCTCTTCCCATACTTTTCTTGCAAAAGGACAGGCTATGAACAAATGGGGAATGGATTCTGAGTCTGAAAAGCATAAGGGGCATCTTCCTGGACCTTGTTTGAATCTAGTTTGAAGAATATCCCATGTAGGTATTTTCTTTTTTAACACACACCAGAAAAACAATCTGGCTTTTTTTGGGCATTTTAGCTTGAGCAAAGGTTTTACCCACCATTCTGGAACATCCCACCCCTTTTTCTTCATTAAAAAAGAGTACCCAGCCTTTGGGGAATAGGTTCCCGATTCAGCATGTGCCCAAACTAATTGGTCTGGCCTATCCTTTATTCTAACATTGGATCTCTTGAGCTCCTGAAGAAACATCCGCCACTCGTTTCTCCACCTAAGATCAATTTCTAGATCTTCTCCTGATTTCCATGCTTGACCCCAAATGGATGACTGTCCTAAGTTTGCAATCTGATTTAGACATGTTATTCCTTTTTAATCCAAATGGGCAATCAGGTCTGGGGATAGAGCGTAGGATTCATTGCATCCCACCCAAGGGTCCCTTCCAATCCTCAAGTTTTCACCATTTCCTACCTGCCAAGCCAAACCCTGTTCTATAACTTTAAAAGCCTCTGTCGTGGCTTTCCATATCACAGAAAAATGCCTGCCTTTTTTATTAGGATTTCTTATCCAATCTTCTAAAGGCATGGGATCAATATATTTACGCTTTACCACTCTGGTCCATAGATTCTCAGAATAGATTATTCGCCATCCAAATTTTGTAGTAATCCATGTTGCGAGACAAGGATCATAAAATAGGAGAAATTCAAAGAATGATCGAGAGCTTGAAGAATGTTCCTCGAAGTACTTTCTCAAATCCTAGCAGTAGCTGGGATATTTTCCTCTCAGGAAGAGTTCATCTTCACCACATTCAAGAAATTATCCATCTCTCCACAGCCAAGAGGAGGATTTTGAAATCTCCCTTGATTCCTGTTACCTATCTTACCTATCTATCAAGGAGATTTAAAAATCATGTACCAAATCTAATGGGGAGCATCCATCTGAACCTAAGATTGAAGAACTTTCACCATGCCCACGAACAAGCCTTGTATGCATTCCGGAAATGAATTATCCAAGTTTTCCTGGCATGACCGAGGAGGAATTTCAGAGTGGTCCAAATGAAGAAATGAGCCAATACCACCAAGATTACATCAAGCATTGGTTCCAGATCATAATCCAGTCAAAGTACTACTCTCATTTTCAAATGTTCTTTATATCATGTCTTTCAAAGTTGTTGATTTCTCATGCTCTTGTACATTCTAACTCTTATATGTTAAATTTGAGCATGAATATATCCTTATACCTGATCCGCACATGGCTTCACTCGAAGTTCTCTTTCACTTGAAGGAGGACACCTTTTATTCAGTGTAGTAGGAAATTTAGCATTGTAAACAAATAAATGAAAATAGTAAAGAGAAAAGTAAGTCCTTTTGTGAAAACCAGCTTGTCTAATGCAACTGGACAGGGACTTTGCTTGAAAACCAGGTAACTGGAGGGCAAGGTTCCCAAAAAAGTTTGTAAATTTGTATGATCTCTTCAAATCATGTATTTCATTATGTTTGTACTCGAGTTGGGTTATGTGGGATTCCTTAAGGCCCACCTGCCGACAAGCCTTATCCCATCGACATCAACACATTATCTGGGATTAGAGTTAGGGTTAGATAAGGTACTGTTGAGGCCACGAAAATTGTTGCATCAACATTGGGGCATAACCATCCGGTCTGGACCTTAATACAGCTCCTTTTCCATTTGGGATGATGGCTCCAACTGGATATAATGGGACCAGTTTCCCAATAATGAACAAAACGGATGGAGGAATGATTGGTTTTTTAATAAATGACAATGAATGGATAACTTAATCTAAGAGGCAAAAATAATAAATACAAATAACTATTCTATCCCGGGAAGCTCTTATTCTTAAGTGTAATGCTTGATGGTCTCTGTTCATCAAAAGGAATATAGATGACTCTATTCAATAAACACAGATATTCATTCATAGAATAATTACTTTGTTCAAATAGTTGAACAAAGTAATTAATAAATCATTGTTACACTTATCTTTTTTATAATACTAATACATGTATGAGTAAAAGGAAAGCATACTGTAAACATCCAATAGTGGAAAGCATAAAAGAAATGTTGTTTAAAACACATGCAT